>VDFB02126849.1:0-126589 GCA_007258455.2 Sequoia sempervirens | reverse complement strand
CATCCTATCTTTATCATCCATCAAAGTCTCCATCATGGTCTATCATCAGCCTTTTATCGAACTACGAGGGCTCTGCGCTTTCACGTAGGCAAGGCTAATCTTTGATCTGCCCCCAAGCCCCTAGGTCTTTATGGTGTGTCCATCTTGTGTCATGTCTCTTGTGTTGTGTTGTCAAGCTATGCCCTTATCTAGTTGGTTCTTAACAAACGAGATCCACTTGTATCAGCAGATCCAATCGATTCTGCATATTCTGCATCATACTGATCTTTTAGTTTAGTATCCATTATCAGTCTCAACATGATGCATCCTTCCTAATAGACCTCATCAATCCCATCCATCCCCTTGATCCTATGGCAAAGGATGTTTGAAATTGATTGTGATCTTTTGATGCTTTTTTCTTTTGTTTATCATTTGAGCTCCTTTGATCACTTGTCATGGTTGCCTTGATCCATCATATCATGTTGTGCTTTGACTAGTCAACATAGGGGTGTATCTTGATCTTTTCTTTGTTGTTGTCTTCTCGGTTGTCCCACGTAGTACCCACCAAGATCCTTGAGGTCTTGTGTTATGCTGGGGAATCCATGTGTGCTACTGGTTATCCCAATACCTAGCCCGACTAGGGTCATCGTGACTTTGAGGTGTTCGGATAGCCTTTTTGTGGATATATTTGTTTCATGCATTATACACTAATCCGCCTTGGTTCCTCGTACCTTGGTGTCTTGTGTTTTATGCTACAGCAGAAATCAGTGTTCCAAAGATGGAAAAATTGTGTTAGGATTGCATTTCATCTTCCCTACCCATGCATTCATCCTTTCTCACTCTCCCTCCCATATCCATCCAATCTCTTATCATCATTTATTCAATCTTCTTAGAATAATATAGATTGGTTATTCTATGCATCTTGTCCATCATCATTTTTATTCCTTTCATCTATCTCACATCCCAATCCAATCCTCCCCCATTCAATCTAGCACAAATCATATAATCATATCCTTGATTTTGTTCCTAGTCTTGTTACAAGTCTTAACCCCATCATCATCATCATCGTCGTCCATATCTATCCTTCCCTATCCCTTCGGTGTTGTTTTGGGATGTATCCTTCCCTCATCAATACCACTCATCGGGATGTATCCTCCCCTATCCTCATGCTGTTTTGGGATCTCTCATTCCCTCGTTGACAACACTCCATCCATCATCAACCCCCTTTTGGCTTGTACCTTGACTGGGGTAACATCATATGTGTCCTAACATCCACTTGTGCTTAATCCATCTCATATTGCTTTGCATCATCTTCATCTCCCCTTGCATCATCTCATCCACTTCGAGAGTACACCCGTGTTCTCTTGAACCCACATGCCCTCTTGAGGGGGCATCCTCAATCCCTAACTTTCATCTTCATCCCCATCATCTTTCTTCCTAGTCAATCCTTTGATGACTGGGGCATCTTTCACAATCTAACCATCTTCTTCTAGGTTCTATGTTTTAATATTCTTTGAAATGATGCTACTTTGCAACACCATCTCAAAGAGGGAAAAAATGTAGACACCTAAATTTGGACACTTAATTTATCCAAATTTATCCCCTTTATTTGCATTAATTAAGTAATATCGTTATTATTTAATTAATATCCTTAATTCTGCCAAACCCCTAAGGTATCTAGTTAAATAATTAAATACTTCCCCCCTTTCATCAAATGAATTAAATAAATATCACATTTATTTAATTCTTCATATATCACATCCTCCATCATTTTTATCTAATCTTAATTATTCTCCTAATCTCATCATTAGGGGTGTGCACATGCCTAATCCTTGATTAAGATGTGCCACATCCTCCAAATTTTGCAAGTTGGCCTCTATCCTCTCTTAGCCACCTAACCCTCCTCTAATCTTTCATTAACTAGCCTAATCAACCTCTCAAGGAATTTTTAATTCCTTTTATCCTTCCAAGGAATATTAAATTCCTTTTACTCTTCCCCATGTGAATTTTTAATTCATATTTAATCCTCCAATGCACCCCTTGGAATTTAAAATTCCTTCTCTCATCCCCATGAGAATATTTGAAAAAAATTTAATTCCCAACATGTTCTCTCACCCACATGGGGATAAGGACCACATAAAGCATTTCATTCCCCATGCGAATCTTTAATTCAAATTTAATCCCCTAATGTGCCCCTTGGAATTTAAAATTTCTTCTCTCATCCCCATGAAAATATTTGAGGAATTTTTAATTCCCCACATGTCCTCTCACCCACATGGGGATAAGGACCACATAAAACGCTTCATTCCTCATGTGAATCTTTAATTCAAATTTAATCCCCCAATGCACCCCTTGGAATTTAAAATTCCTTCTCTCAACCCCATGAGAATATTTGAGGAATTTTTAATTCCCCACATGTCCTCACACCCACATGGGGAGAGAGACCACATAAAACATTCCCTTCCCCATGTGAATCTTTAATTCACATTTAATTCCCCAATGCACCCCTTGGGATTTAAAATTCCTTCTCTCATCCCCATGAGAATGTTTCAGGAATTTTTAATTCTCCGCATGTCCTCTCACCCACATGGGGATAAGGAGGAATCCCAAGGTATTATCCTTCCACCTCATATACACATCACCCTTTTAGGCCACTTCACATGCCACATGTCAAGATGTGAGGGCTTGTGAGTTATCAACTCACCTTATCCCTACATCTTGATCTTGGTGGCTCAATCTTGACCATCCATTTCCCTAGAGAATTTCAAATTCTCTATAAATACCCCATATTTTCTCTCATTTAGGGGGAGATCATGCATTGTAGCCAAACTCTTGCAAAATTTTCCTAGAATCCATACTTAGCCATTTTCATGCTTGCACCCACTTGCATCCATCTTCATATCATCATCTAACTTGCATCGCTTTCCATCCAAGGAGCACACACATCAAAGATCGAAGGGCCAACCAAAGGATCGATTCAACGCAAGGTAAAAAGTTTCATTTGTTGTCTTTATTTTGTGTTGAATCCAACTAGGCTAATCTTAAGGTGTAGGTTGTTTTTAGTGTTATTTCACATTCTCTTTCATTTGTTGCTCATATTCCAGCGCGTAGATTCGACCTATCACAAATAGAATTAATGATATGAAGAGGATGCTAAAAGGTTTGAGAGAAATAGAGAAGTAGTGGACCAGAGGAAAAAAGAAGACATGGATTTGGTTGTCGATGAACTTGTGTGTGTAGTAAAAGAAGAAAAGGTTGCAATAGAAGGTGAAATTACAATAGCATGTCTTGTTGAAGGTAAGGAGAGCATGGTGAGTGGGGTTGTAGCAGATGCATGTTTGAGTGATGGAATGGAATAAGAGAGGAAAGAGGTTGTACAGCTAAGGGTGTGTTGTAGCAGAAATAAATGAGAGAAGTGGAGAAGTTGCAATAGAAAGTGAAGCAAATTTTGTGATATAAATTGAGAGGAGAAAGGTGATATTGTAAGAGTAGTTGAGTGTCCTTTGAAAGACATGAGGGTGTTGGATTGTGTAGATCAACAAAGCATAGATAGGATGGTTGTAGAGCAAGGTGCAACAAAGGATGTTGAAGGAGAAGTGTGTGCAAATGAAGTAGTGAGAGCAGAGGTAGTGAGTGTATAAGAAGTTGTAAAGTATGTTTGGTGGAGGAGGTTGGACTATGGTGGATTGAATCCCATAAGGTAGAGGAAAGGATTTGAAGAGAGTGAGAAAAGGAGGAGATTTGTGAAGAGAAGTGTTGGGTGGAGGAGGTCAAACTATGATGGACATGGGTCCACGAGGGGGAAGAGGAGAAAAGGGCACACTTGGTGGAGGAGGATAGTCTGTGTCCTAGCCAGATGCTAGAAGAGGTGAAGGAAGAAGTCTCTAATGTACCTAGTTCAGTGGTGGATTTTGTTGTAGGTTGTTGTAGCTTGGAAGGGTAGTTCTACTACTCAAATCCATTTGTGATCCTATGCTCACAACATTCTTACCTAATGTGTCTGATGCAAGAGCATCCGAGTGCACGAGAAATCATCAACCTAAAATATTTTCAAGTTAGCTTTTGTTTCTAGTTCAATTTTGGGTTGGTTTTTTGTTATCTTTTCCAAGTCTCTTTTGAAGGAATTTCAAGATAATTTTTTCCAAGTGAAGGTTCCATTATGTAGAAGTCGCAAGTAGGAGTGCATGGTTAAAATTTGGTTAAAATTGGACAAGTGTTGGTCAACTTATGGAGTTTCAGCAGTTTGTTGAGTTGGCAAACTAGCCAATTCACCAAAGATGTTAGTTGTCGAATAGTTCACACTATTGGTCAATCGCCGATGAGAGAAAGAACTTAAGTTTTGTCCAATGCTTAAGTTTGAAAACTCCTTGGTTTACCGATGAAGGAGTTCACCAAATTTATTTATCTTTGAAATGCATAAGAAGAGCAATGTTGGTGAGATTCTTAATTTGCTAACCCTTGGTTAGTTGAAAGACAAGCTAGCCAAAGTCTCAACTTGTTGAAAAAAAAGAATAAAATCTTTCAAGGAGTTTTTTTGCCTAGTTCATGAGTTAACGAACTCACCAAATAGTAAAACACTAGGCATGTCAAAAAGTTTGCAAGTTTGGGAACTTGCCAAACTGCCGAAAGTGGTTTGTGAAAGTCTTAGTTTGATGAAGAAGGAATCAAAAGAAAGTAAAGAGTTTGTGAACATGAGAAAGGGATTGATTTTAATATTTTAAGGTAGACACATAACACTTGAAAAATGATGTCATATGACTATTTGGATTTAGATTAACAAATGGTAATTGTTCAATTTGAGTGGTTCAAATTCTTGTTCAATTTGAGCAGTTCAACTTCCTATGAGGGGAGTATAAAAGAGAAACCTTGATGCTATGAAGAGGGTTCGTGGCTAGCTTAAGAGAGATCTTAGTAGTTAGAAGCAGATCAAACATTGGTCTTTGGCTAATTGGGAAAGATAGGCATAGAGTAGAATAGAGATGTCATGTAGCTACGAGAGAGGGAAAGGAAGTGACAGTTCCAAGAAAGAAAGAGGAGCAAGAAAGTCATCCATAATAAACAAAGAAGGTTCATGGGGGAAGTTCATGAATAAATTTTTGTAATGTGACTATTATAAAATTTGTGTCATGTAAATGAATGAATTATAGGAAGAGCTCTCAAGAAGATTTTTATTGTAAATAATAATGATTACAATGTTGATGTTTAACTCGATGAATGTCATTTTTCATGTTTGAGTTTTTGCTATGATTGTGGATATTTTTGTGTTGGATGCATGATTGGGTTGTCTGATAAGGCCCTGCAATCTCGTTTATATCACAAAATATCTTCAACAATATTTATTTTATAAAATATCTAATAAGATCCAAAACATTATGAGACATAAAAATATTTACGACATGTGTATCAAATTAGAATTTGTTAGTGGAGAATAATGATCATCATTTGAAAAACCATGCAATAAAGGAAGTAAAACATCATAACACCATTATTATTAGTTGTAAGCACATCATCACATGAATCATAAACCCTAGATATTTCCATAGAAGTTAATTCTCAAGGTCTATATCTATAGCACAAGTTGACAAGTAATGTGTATGAGAAGCATGAATTAAAAAAATGGTGCATTATAAAGCATGATTAACATCAATATTTCATCATGAATCAAGGATCCATCAACCATATTATGAGAATATAAAGAACTAGCTCTATTACCAATATACCATGAGCCAAAAGATATATAACAATGAGTATCATGAGTGACATTAGGGAGAACAACCCCATGTGAATGTGAACATAAGAAAGGTATATCATGTATAGGAAAATCATTAGTAGTGGAAGGAATAAACACATTATAAATATTATCCTTGGGATATTCATCATAAATAGGTAACCTAAAGAGGAAATATCTCTAGAAGGCTCATAAAGAGTATAGCCATTAACAAACACATCATTATGATCCTCATGCAATAATGATGAATCAAGAGAGGCACATGGAAGAGAGTTCATAGATGTAAGAAAAGATTAATAATGAGACATAAAACATCATCACATGTTATAACATCACATGAGAAGTAGGTTCTCTAGATCATGTACAATGAAAATATGGGGCTAAATCCTCACTTTTCTCATGAGGTGTATAATATTCTTGCATCATGGGAACAAATGAAGAAAATTACTCTAAAATGGATGAAAATTTTCTAATAAGCTTGAAAAAAGAGGACAAATGAGATACAATTTGAATCAAACCATGATAAAACATGGAGTAACATTTATGTGGTAGAAAGAGATAATGTATACAAGAATCTAGGAGCAATATGTAATAAAGAGTGAAAACACATTAGGATCCTTCATATATAGATGGACATAGGCCAAAGGTAGAGGATGAGTAAAATCCGTAATGAAAGATCTAACAATGAAGCATAATCAAAGGGATGGTGGATCCATAATCTTATAAGTATTAATCAAATCTAAAATGAAAGACACAAGAAATCAAAAACATCATATATAAAATAGAAAGCTATGGCATAATTAGACCTTAAGGTAAAAACCTTAAGGGTTGTAATATCAATTGGGTTTATTAAAATGAAAGGAAATAAATAGGTTATTTTCTTTTACTTATCTAAGATATTAATAAATTTACTAATGTAATGTCCCCTTTCTGACGACAATACTTAAACCCGAATCTTGCATTCAACATATTTCTTAGAGAGACATTAGAACGTTAGAGCTCGATAAATTTAGTTATAATAGCTAATAAGATCAAAGATGGTACAAACATTTCACTCTTGTCAAGGGTTACTCAACTATTCCCTTTCACTTATATGAATGTTTCTTCTATATAATTCTATAAGCTCACTAAGAAGGTCTTTAAATGGCCATCAGGATTCTAAAGATGATGTCTTAATACACAGTTTAACCTAAGTTATTGTTACTTATAAGACTCAGTTGCTGCAAACATTATTATTGAATAACTGTAAATATTATATGTTATATGTATATATTGTACCTATCCATCATTTATGGTGTAACTATGAGTATATATATATATAGTTTACAAAATCCACATACCACTGTGTGATAAGCTCGTCACCAAACTATTAAATATAAAACATAAGCATGACAGAGCGATAATGTTAAAGCCAGTTATGTAATTATAAATTCAATAACTTTGGAATCAAATACCTCCCACTGCATATGCCGTAAAGACAACTTCTATTAGTAATTCTCTGTTTCTTATGTTTGCAATATCTCTTTCTTATGTTTGCAAGCTAAGAACGACAGATGTTTTAAGTTCACACGGGTTAAGTTCTTCCGCTTGAACTTGACCGGCAGTAGTAACTGTGATAGTGTTATTTGAGGGTGATGGCAATAACGGGTACCAGGCCCGAGCCCTCCACCCTCCACTATGTCCTTGAAGTGACTGTGTTAGCCCCCGATAACTAAGATAGGACATGGTTATTATAATATAACTATCTCCATCTAAAACTATATTCCAAAATATATTATCATCTATTATCTCATAATGATTTATCATTTTAACATATTTATAATAGTATATTTATTATTATATTTGATAACTATAAGATTATTTTATGCTATATATTTTCAAAATATAATACCTTAATAATTATAATATTATTTTAATATTTAAAACGTTATTTAGGGCTTATGATTATAATATTATCTTTGACAATTATAATCATAACGATACGATTTGGTTAATTACTTTTAGGTATTCTTTGTGAAGTGTCACGATTTTGGGAACATGACAACTAATCACCCTATATAATGAAGATAAGTCTCAAAACATGCACTTGATTATACACTTGAAATAGAAACAAATAAAAAATAAATGTAAACCTTATAGATCATATCTGAAATAGCAAGGTGCGACCTAACTAGAGCCTAAGGTAAAAACAAGGGTTTATAAGATCAATTAGGTTCACCAAAATGGAAGGAAAAAAATAGTTTCTTTCTTTTAATTGTCTTGGATAGTTATTTAATTTAACAACCCACCTAGATGATAGAGATAAATGTCAAAACATGTACTAAATTTTACAATTAAAATAGAAAAAAATGAAATATGTTATGTACACCTTAATATCAAAGAAAAGGAGATTAAAAATAGTGTGATGCAAAACTAATACCTATAAGCTAAAATTAAATTTGAGATAAAAGGATAATTGGGTTCTATAAAATCTATTAGTATGTGTGAACATGGGTAAATATTTGGGAATGAGCCATACTTGAATTGTAAATGAACAAGTCACAAATTGGGATAATATCTTAGTGATAGAGCATGTCAACAAAAAATGGGAGGTCCTAGGTTTGAGTCCTAGTTATCCCATAGAAAGTTGTGAAAAAAGAACATGAAGGTATGAAGATTGAGTTGATTTGAGATAATAGAATTCAAATTATGAAAGAGAGAAATCATTCTTAAGACAAGATGAGTGTACAAGAAGAAGAGAGGATAAGAAAACTAAATGAAGATTTTCTATTAATTATGATACAAAATTAAAAAAAGAAGGGTGTAGCACAAAGTGTGAATGTAAGTTATGTAATGACAAAAGGAGAAGTGAAAACAATAGACCCCAAAGAATAATATAAGTGAAAAGAGTCAAGATAATTGGAAAATAAAAACAAATACCAGTTCATAATGCGATAATAAAGATGATGAGGATAAATTTAATAGACATGAATATTTGTGTTAGATACAAAACAAAAGAATGTAGGATGTTTGTGAAATCTCAAGAATGTTATATTAGAAGAATACAAAGCAATACAAAAGTTGTAGTTGGAAGGGACATGATATGGAATTATGGCAATATCCTCTGAGTGTTCAAATATTTAATTTACAAGCATGTTTGTGAGTGCTAAACATAATCATTTTAGGATTCACATGCACCTCAAAGTGGAGATAAAATGCAAAGGTGATTGTATACACCTAAAAATGGTCACATCACAATAGTATGGTAACTAATTAATATTTAATTAAATCTCTGAATTCAATCTACGTATAAATAAATCTAAATAAATAATTTATATTGTCCATTCTTTCATTTTGATTAAATAAATATATTAGAAGAATACAAAGCAATACAAAAGTTGTAGTTGGAAGGGACATGATATGGAATTATGGCAATATCCTCTGAGTGTTCAAATATTTAATTTACAAGCATGTTTGTGAGTGCTAAACATAATCATTTTAGGATTCACATGCACCTCAAAGTGGAGATAAAATGCAAAGGTGATTGTATACACCTAAAAATGGTCACCTCACAATAGTATGGTAACTAATTAATATTTAATTAAATCTCTGAATTCAATCTACGTATAAATAAATCTAAATAAATAATTTATATTGTCCATTCTTTCATTTTGATTAAATAAATATATTAGAAGAATACAAAGCAATACAAAAGTTGTTGGAAGGGACATGATATGGAATTATGGCAATATCCTCTGAGTGTTCAAATATTTAATTTACAAGCATGTTTGTGAGTGCTAAACATAATCATTTTAGGATTCACATGCACCTCAAAGTGGAGATAAAATGCAAAGGTGATTGTATACACCTAAAAATGGTCACATCACAATAGTCTGGTAACTAATTAATATTTAATTAAATCTCTGAATTCAATCTACGTATAAATAAATCTAAATAAATAATTTATATTGTCCATTCTTTCATTTTGATTAAATAAATAAGTTTATTTAATCAAAATGAAAGAATGGACAATATAAATAAATTATTTAGATTTATTTATATGTAGATTGAATTTAAAGATTTAATTAAATATTAAATATTTAATTAGTTACCAGACTATTGTGATGTGACCATTTTTAGGTGTATACATTTTTCCCCTCTTTGAAGCAATGTGTCTAAAGGACTAATAATGCTACCTATCAGAGTGGGATCTGTTGTGAAAAATACATTTTGTCAGGTTCTAGATCGTGATCTTTCCTATAACATACTTTTGGGTCGCCCATGGATTCATGATATGCAGGCAGTACCATCAACGTATCATCAATGCCTCAAGTTTCTGTATGATGGACAAGAAATAACTATACAAGTTGATTACAATAGTACCCAAACTTGTTCAAATCATCAAGCAACTCAAGACGCTTTTGTGCCGCACAATAGGGAGGCTTTTACTGCTTCTTCCAATCTACAAGGCCAACTACAAGAATTGACAAAGAATTTTGACACCAAGCTACATTTTAAAGACAAAGGAATAGGTGAATATTCGCTATGCCTTTATACCTTAGCTCTTTCTCCGAGGTCACATGGTCAACCAACCGTATCAAATCAAAAGATCGCAACAGCCTCCATATCATACTCAACAGAAATCTTTCACAAAGTTCGTCAACATCCTGATTCTTGAAAGGCATCCCAGTATCAGTGATGATAGAATTAGGAATTCCATATTGACATATGATGTAATTCAGTATAAATGAAGAGATTTTTTTACCGGTCATGATCGTCAAAGGAACAGCTTTGATCCATTTTGTAAAATGCTTTGTAGCCGTGATGATGAATTTATGCCCATTTGATGATGAAGGATGAATTTTGCCAACAAGATCTAGTCCCCACTGAGAAAAAGGCCATGTCGAAGTGAAAGGCTGCAGTCCCTATGCAGGTGCATGAATTAGAAAAAGTCGTGAAAAAATACCCAAAAAAATATGAAAAAGTCCTAAAAATATATATATATAAAATCAAAAAAGCCCTGAAAAAATATCATAAAAATCTTAAAAAGTCTTAAAAAAATGCAAACAAGTGGTGAAAACCCGGCAAACAGGCACTACTTGTGATCAAAATGGGCTCCTCTATCTATTAGCTTATGTCTTGCATTCGCTTTATGGGATCATCTATCCATATCTATCATCTATACATATCTATCATATCCATATTATGCAATAGGAATCTGTGTGTTTCATCATGGCTTGATGAAATTTGTACATATCCATCATATTTAGGTTGTGTTTACACTGGGGGCATAAACACAGACTATACAAGAAAGGGGCAATGAGTTTTTTAGAATATCACAAACAGACAAATGACAGTTTGACAAAACGCAACATACATTGATGCATCAAATCAATCACAACATCAAAACGATCACTCAATGCTAATGAAATCAAACAACATGGTCAAAACAACGTTAATCAAAACAAAAAAACATCAATGTTGATAACCAAGTTGGATGATCTTAATCTGAATGATGTTTGGAATACTTTAGGCAAAATTTGAATTGTTGGTTGATTTTTCTATCATATCTTTGGAGCAATTCGATGATTTATTGAACTAGAAAAGGAAGGAAGGAATATGATTTTTCTTTGTCTGTTGTTTGTAAGTGAATCATTAGTACTATGCAAATGGGTCGCGAGATATGCTTTACTAAGTATCATTGATGACATTTTGGAATTTGCATGGGAAACGGGTTAACTCTTGTCTGTGTATGTAAGTGATACTCAGGTCATCTCGGTTCAATTATACCTAGATGCTTGTATTATCTTGCTATATTAAAAATCATAAAAGCAATACTCAGGTCATCACTGGTGCTAACATACCCTTTGATGCTTGTATTAATTTTCAACATTTCAAAGCTCTATGATGACACAAAAAAGAATAAATAAGCTCTCAGAATGGCAATATTGTACAAATACCCTGCATGGTTAGTGTAGATTACATTCATTTTAGAATCTGCATTTTGCATTTATAGATTTTCCCAAAAGTTGGAAAAGTCTCAAATGTTTCGTATCTTTTTGAATAAAATGACTGAGTACATTTTGACATTCACAAAAACATCATCACATACATTTTTCATACATATTTGCTTCAGAAAATCATGAAAACAAAGCATACATCATATTCAAAACATTCATATGCATTCATAACTTGTACCATCCATCATTTTACATTCATATTCATAAAATCATTCATCAATAGATTGCAATCATATCATAGCATTGCACTTTCATTTTCATATTGGATAAAATCATGTATACATATAGATCATGAGCATAACATTGTGAAACTATCACATAAAACATCATGCATATAGAAAATAAATGCATTCATCACCTAATAAATCATTGTTGCATATCATATATCTCAAAAATGAAGGTCAAAATGTACAAAGGTGTCAAATAATATACATTATCAAAAATGGGATCATATCAGTGTGTATACAAATGTCTCAATAGAGTATCAATAAGACATCATGCACAATGCACTATGAAGTGCTATCCTCTGATGGTGTTGGTTTGGGACCTATCTCACCTACACCTGATGGACCTGCTCCACCTGCCCTTGATGAACCTCTTAGAGGTAATGGTTGTGATACACCCTTGTTGGTAGTCCGAGAGCGACTATGTGTAGACTGAGACTGTGTATAACTCACTCTCCACTTGAGTGGCACTGCATCATGATACCTGGTCCTATAGAACTATGCCTCCCGGGTGGACCTGGTCACCTCTCTCATCATGTCACCGATCGAGGTACCTACTGCTATTCTCTGCAAACTTTCAGCTAAGGCCATGGCCTGCTCACCCTGCCATCTGGTTGTATCTCTCTTGGTCGTCACTGTAATCAACTGTCTCTGTAGTTGTGTAACCAAGGCCTGCACCTATGCTAACTGATCCTATAAACTCTACACTCTACTCTGCAAGGTAGATATCTAACTCGGCCCCACTGGATCTACTGAAGACGATGGAGCTGAATGTCTCATCCGAGGTCCACCTCTGCCGCTACCTCTACCACCTCTTCCACTACCTCTGTCACCTTTGTCACCTCTGCCACCTCCTCCACCACTATCACCCCACTTTCCTCATCACTATTGTCTCCATCCCCATCTGACTCATCATCATCATCCTCATCGGATTCATCACCCTCTGAAGTTGTCTCTCACTGTCACCGATGTCCCCCTATCTGTGGTCCCTGCTCTGCAACTAGAACGAAAAGCTCATCAGGATCAAATAATTGTGGCGCAGGATGTTCCAACACATACTAACCATACTCTGGAGTCATCCCCCCATCAAGAATATCAGCTCTATAATCCCACGTCTATACTCCCAAACTGGTGAACTCTGCCACTGCTACATCATATGAAATTTGCGGACCCCACACTGTAACCTCCTGTTGCTGATCCGCATAAATAGACAAACTCTATGGTATACCCTGAGGCCGGCCATACTGTCACCACACTTGACCAAGAAGAAACCTCTCAATAACCCCAGGAGTACGACCAATCAAATATCTGGCGGTAAACACATAGGGCATCTCCCTAGCATCCTCTAGCCATGCCTCACAATCTACATAGGACTGCTAGCATACTGTATCGAGATCATCTAGCAGACTCTGCTAATGATCCAGTTTGCCCAGCCTCAACTGAGCAATGACATCAGTATATATAAATCTATATGGTCGACCGACAGGCCATCGTCCTCAAGTCAATGGTCACATAACGGTAAAGTGCTCCCATGCCCATATCTGTAAAAGTGAACAACCAACAGCTAAACTTCAGCCTCCACCATAAACAATATGGTGTAGCTCATCATATAAATGTGCAAGCATGCACGATCCCCAAGCATATCGTGTACCCTGCATCACCATAATCTCAAGTACATGACCCCACTCAACTGCAAAACCCTTCGACCTATGGTCGGGGCACAGAACACCTCCAATGAAGCCTGCAAGAACGGAAAGTAAGGGTGCATATGAATCTGTCATCTTTTCCCATGAGATATAATATCCTACAATATGATCATCTCTGAATATCCGTCTCAAAGCCTTAGTAGCTCCTGCCTCCCGGCCGTCAATCTCACTATCTCGCCCATTACTCCATCCTCGAGATGCAGTATACATCCTTTGGAGTCACGATAATCTCTCTTGTCGACAAATGAAAGGTGTTTGTGTTGCTATGCCACCTTTCTACAAGTGTTGTCAATAAACCTCTGCTGAGACGCACCTCAGGCATCTCAAGTAATGAGGTCAGTACGCATGCCTCTATCACATCTCTATCTGCCTGTACAAGCTGCGGAATCAATCTCCATGTCTTCAGGAATTTCTCCCATAACTGCAGGATGCCCAATCTCTCCTGTTTCATAGGAAGAATCATCAAGTCAAAGCAACATTAATATCAAATCATCATGACAAATCAATCAAACCTGACTATCAACACCTATTTGTTTTTCATCATCATGAAACGCAAATTTATCAAAATCCTGTTTGTTTCTAACAACTTTAAAAGCAAACTTATCAACCTATTTGTTTTTCATCATCATGAAACGCAAATTTATTAAAATCCTATTTGTTTCTAACAACTTTAGAAGCAAACTTGTCAACCTATTTGTTTTTCATCATGGAAAGCAAATTTATCACAATCCTGTTTGTTTTTAACAACTTTAGAAGCAAACTTATCAAACAACTATTTGTTTTTCATTAACTTGAAAGCAAATTTATCAGTTATTATTTGTTTTCCAACAACCTTGGGAACAAACTGATCACACACAACATCAAATCATGGGCGCTACAAAAATTATCATGGGCGCTGCAAAAACTTTAATGGGCGCTACAGAATGAAGGGCGCTACAGGACACATAAAGGGTGCTACAAAAAGACAAATGGGAGCTAAAAGAATGCATAAAGGTACATAAAGGTTGGAAAACGTGCCCTAAACGGAAAATTTTTAAACATTGAAAGTTTAACGAAATACATACCGTGGGTCCATAGTGTGTCGACCACTGATGTCGTCGGATGCACTCGAAACGGTGCTGGTGGATAGGAAGTGCCATCTTTCTCACTCCAGAGCTCACAAATTACAATATTTACTAGGTTAAAATGGGAAAATGACATGGAAAATGACATTTTTAACCTATTTAAAGGCAAAATTGGGGCATTTTATCACATTTTATCACAGTAGGGGCATTCTAAGTCATCAATTTTTCATCTCACATCTTTCCACGTCAATTTCTTCGCATCATCATTTTCGAACGATGAATCAACATCTTAAAAATCATAAAAATCGAAAAAAAAATCAAAAAATATAAAAATTCAAAAAATTCACAAAAAATCAAAATCTTATCAATTCATCGTTCGCGATGGCATATACATATCAACATTCGACAATCAGCATCTGGGGCAAGTTTCAAAATTCTTTGAAGCAATGTGTAAAACACATCACTTCAAAGAGAGGCAAAATGTATACACCTAAAAATGGTCACATCATGATAGTCTGGTAATTAATTAAATATTTTTAATATTTAATTAAATCTTTGAATTCAATCTACGTATAAATAAATCTAAATAATTTATTTATATTGTTCATTCTTTCATTTTGATTAAATAAATAAGTTTATTTAATCACTTTTCTTATCCATTTCTTAATTAATTAAATAAACATTATGATTTATTTATATTAATTATCATATATAATCTTGGCTTGAATATTTTATTCAAATAAAGATTAAATATTCTTCTATTCTAAAAATCCTCTAAAATATTCCATTCACAACTAAATATTCTAAATATTTAATTAATTCTTCTAAAGTCACATCGCAATTAAATATTCCAAAATATTTAATTAAATCTTCTAATGTTCATTCACATCAAATATTTCAAAAATATTTTAAATCCTCAAACTCACAAAATTAAATAAATCCATTTATTTAATTTGGATTACCTCCAACAACCGTGAAACAAACTTCAAAACAGAAAATTAATAAATTTCTCTGTTTATGAACAAAGTTGTTCCTATGTGTTGAAGACAAACCTCCATTCTTCTCTCCAACCTCCCAACATCTTCCATCTTCCTCTCAACCTCTCCATCTCTCACCATTCAAATTTACCAAACAATCTCACAGCCATTGATCTTTGCCAGCCAGGCTCTTGCCTGTAAAAATCTATAAAAAGGACTGTCGGGTCTTTGAAAACAGAGAACCTTTTGTACGGGAAAACTATAGCCAATTTGCAATAGAACAGCATTCTAGCATTCATAGCATTCTAGTTTTTAGCATAGCATAGCATAGCTTAGCATATTAGCAATCCATATCATGGCCTATCATCCTCATATCATAGCTCAATAGCATCCATAATCCACAGCCCCTGTGCATAATCTGCGGCCCCTGTGCATATCCGTATATCACATTTCACTCCACCAGCATATAGGATAGAAAAGTACTCTCCCTTTGCATACTCGTTCTGCAGGTTGCCATTCTGAGAAGCTTTGCTTATACAATCTGAGAGCAAGCAGCTTCAAGCAAATCACTGGAGATAGAGGACAATGGAACAACTCTGAAGAAGTTTTGTTTAATCTCTCTTTGATTTCATTTTATTTAGTTTTCTTTAGTTTAATGTTGCATTGGTGTGTTTTTGTTATCTTATTTTGATACTAACATTTCCCACACACAGTGACATTTGAATACCTGTGCCAATTTCCATTTAATTTTGTATATTTTGAGGTAATGTCTCTATTCATGTACATTGTGACAACTATCATGATCTTGTGTGGAGTCAAGCTCACTCTCCTAACCTTTTATCCACTTATAAACACATACCTATATGCTTGATCATATCTTATCCATTTACACACACTCATACATTCACTTTGTCTACTCACTAATTTATGCATCTACCTCCATTTAGTTGTTTGCCACCTAGACATGACCATTAGCTTAGTCTTTGACAATTCTACCACCACAAAGATGACCCCGCAATCACAAACTTGTCCCCTTAAATTTTAAAATTCACAATTCAAATTTGTTTAATTGGCCTCATTCACCCTCCCACCTTGAGCCAATGTGTTTGACATAATTTGATGCTATGTGATTGTATTTCAAGACCACACAATGCATTGATTTTAATCATCTCCAAATTCACTCAAATCATTTGAAAGCATTGGATTAATCAGTATTGTCACTTATATTTGGTGCAATAAAAAGAGTAACAAATCTGCATACATAGGTGCTTACATGTTGCTTTTTCTTTTGTTCAATTTGGGGGGTTGATTTGGAAAAACTTGCCTCCCTATAACTAATCAACAACCCTTAAGGTGTTTTTAAATACAACCAAGTCCCCAAGTATTCAAAAGTGTGGATGAGATTGACACACATCAAATAAAATTATAGAGTTGTATGCCACTAATTTTCAAGATGGGAATGGACCCAAAATGCAAGTCCACAACTACAACTTCATCCTTGATCTATGAACTTGTCCTCTATTAGAACAAGCATCTGGCAAACTTCCAAAAAAAATCATTAACAAATGGACTATTCCTAGACTTGATCAGAGAGATTCCATTTTTTCCTCCAATTAGCAATCACTCTTCAATCACAAACTAAGCACCTTCGTCTTATTTACTTTCCCAAAATAGCAAGCATCAATTTACCAAATCCCAAATTTTTAGTTAATCTAGGATAATTGTGCTTATTAGATTAACCCTTAACATAAATTTATTTTCCTTTACAAATAAATACATCCAAAATGTTTATCTACTTGTCTAGTTAATTAGAATGAAATAAACAATTAAGTGATAAATAAAACATAGGATGATGTCATCAATTCATGGCATCACCTTCAATATAGTCTCGACATAAATTATGCTAAATCATGTACAATATCACAAAATTTCAATATCACAAAATTTCTAAATCATCAAAATTGAGTGTACACTCTACTAATCAATTGCCTAACTCGGAACTTTAATTGCATAATCAACACAATATTATGTTTAATCATATGCATATATAGTACTACAATCAACACCATGTTAGAATATACAGTCAAAATTAAAATGGGTTGCAATGCATTATAATCAAGTGTTAAGGAAAAAGGCAGTATATCAACCCCCATGAAGAAGCATGTCACCAAAGTTTAACCTTTAAAAGTGTGGATACGACTATTTTGTCTTC
Source organism: Sequoia sempervirens (assembly GCA_007258455.2). Taxonomy (NCBI): domain Eukaryota; kingdom Viridiplantae; phylum Streptophyta; class Pinopsida; order Cupressales; family Cupressaceae; genus Sequoia; species Sequoia sempervirens. The sequence goes on along the minus strand of VDFB02126849.1, from coordinate 108,700 downwards.
TTAGAACCCTCACATCACTAACCTTGGGTTTTACATATCTCACTAGGCCACATTTGGTTTACACACGTCACCAAATTCAAAACCTCAAATACATCATTATCTAAAGAGACTATATGGGAAACGTGTCCCCAATCATATGTAATAAAGAGCATTTAAAATTAAGTATTGAGATGGGTCAAGAATACAATGAGATTATATCCAATTTCTTTAAAGTCACAAATGATCTAATAAATTAGGAAGATAGATCAGATCCTTGTCCATTCCTTCAAACGCTACTTTGTGGTCTTAGCTTTGAGAAAATTATGTAGCCAACCAAAAAATACTCGAACCCATCCTACAAGCAAATTACTCCTTCAAAGTCTCCCGCCTGCTACGTGTGATCCATTACATTAACCATGTCCAACCCAACCATTACATGATCCTCTAATTTATTTTAACTCAAGCTATATTCTCACATTAATCATATCAAGCCCATCCATCATGTGATCCTCTAGTTTACTAATACTCAGTGTCCTGCATCAAGTGAAATCTACATCAAACGATCAACGATTCTTTCCGAAAGAGAAAAAGAATGCAAGTCATTCGGCAAGATTTGCAAATTTTACTACTTGCTAGTTTTGGGATGATGGCTATTTTCTTATGCAAATAATCAATCAACATAAATCCATCGTATCAGTATGCTGGTATCATCAAATTAGTGCCACACGATCTAAGAAACTTATTATGTTAAGGGTTACAACTTTTTCCTGTAGCATCAAGAACTGAAGTTCAATTAATTTGATATTTCTGTGCACATGAACAAATCTTAATACACAAAACCATTCTGTTTAATGGCTATTTTCTTTATGCAAATAACCAATCAACATAAATTTCCATATCAGTAAGGTAGTGTCATCAAATTAGTCCCATAGGATTTAAGAAATCTAATATGTTAAAAGGATTACAAACTTTTTCTGTAGCATCAAGAACTGAAATTTAATTAATTCGGTATTTCTGTGTGCATGAACTCATGAATCATTTCACCAACAAACTTTTCACAATTACATTTTATGAATTGTTGGATGCAGGAGACATTAAACTGTCAGGCCATTCTGTCATCACCCAACCATGTAGTCAAGAATAACAGATTGTTATATTATTATTCATTCTACAAAAATCATGGATAACAATATTCAGTAAGCTAATCAAAATCAAAAATACTTCACATCCCAAATGCATATGTAAAATTGCAAATCTGAGATCATCCAGCAGCATTTCAGCAAAAGTGTATATGTTAGAAAAGGTATATAGCTAGAAGTCTAGAACAAACAAATCAGTGAACAGCTTTCCATCACAATGTTACATCTTCTGGATTTAGCTTGATTATCATTATTTTCCTTTTTCAACAATGTCTGTCTACCATTCTTGTCCTGGAGAAAAGAAATCAACTCACGTGCAAAAGAAAAATGCAACCCAGAAAAAATTCCTTGTGTTAAGAAGTCGAATGAAAGAAGAAAAAATAGACAGAACTAATTAGGTACAAAAAAAATCAAAGAACTTGCCTGTTATATGCCAACATTCCCCCTAAAAGGCAACTGTACACTACATATGAACAAGAGATTTCATTTATAACATGACAAACTAATGGTGTGGTTAATGCTTCAAATATTCAAGCAGGGTAGAATGAACACAAGGCTTAATATGTCATTCACACCAGCACTTCACTTCCAGCTGGACAACCAATGCCCAGGCCTCCTTGGCCTCAAAAAGTCATTGCAGTTATAGAGATACCCTGACCCAGAAGTGCCATTTGCCCTAAATAAAATAACAAAACAATTCAACAGTCATACAAGTACCCTGAGATACTTTCACATATTTGGATCTCACTGAATAGAACAGACCTAGGAATGGGTTAATACAGAGAACAATTATATGCAGGGCTTCATAGCATTCCTTTAATTTTCTGCACTGGTGACCCTTTTTTATTCATAAGCAATGAAATGATATCTCAAATGTAAGTTGTCCATTCTCCTCATAAGTTTCAATTGGAACAAGAAGGAAGTCCTGAAGAGTCTCACATATCCCAAGAATGCTTCTTGCAAAACTTTCCATTATCAAACGTCGTTTTTCCTTTTTTATCTCTATTTGATAAGAATACTGCTCTTCCAAAGATGCTGGTCCAAAATAAATTATATGAACTAGATTTCCAAGAGGTTTCATCTTATTCTGAAGAAGAAAAACCATATCTTCACCTTCCAGGATTAAAAATGGCTCATCTGTATCCAACGTCACAGTGAACCAAGCATCATAGCTAAATCGTGTCACAGTAGCTGCATGCACATTTACAAAATGATTTGCAAACAGTTTTGATGTAGCTGTAAAATTGCATCCCGAAACAGGGCACAAGCACGGCACATACCGACATTTGGATTCATGATCACGTCTTTCAGAATATCTAACCATCTCCGTACACCCACTACAAGCATATTTGCAGCCCACTTTAACAGATTCAATCACTTTTTCAATGGCCAGGCAACGGATCTTTCCAATAGGCCTAGCACATGTATGGCATTTATTGAACAATAGCTCACAGCATTTCGAACAGGCTATGTGTCCATTTGAGCACTGCCTCATCAGAAGTTACAAATCATTAAAAGCAAATAATAACTGAACTGGGAGATAAATTGGTGCATAAAAACATTAAGCAAAAATCACAACACTCATCTTGTACTTGAGAAGCTGCATTATTATCAAAGACTTATTCCATAGTCTAGAATGCTTATTTAACATTGGATTTGGTTAGATACTAACAGCTAATCCATCCATTAAAAAACAAGTTAAGAATGAAACTAATGTGATTAAACCCAATTATGAAATACTCTAGTACATTGTTAGTTCCTTTTAGGATTACTTATGTTTTATTTTAAAATCATTAACTGGGAATATTATAAAAATGCCAATTTCCTCAAAATTTAGGTGGTCAACCTTTTGCAAGCAATTATGATAATAATGTGAGAGAAAATGGTGTAGCTGAATCCAGAAGCACCATCTCTCTCGCTATGATGGACTGTGGAAATATTATGTCTTTATTATAATGACGATGAAGATGATTTGATTGTTTTTATTGTAACACTGTTATCATTATTGTTGCTGTTTTTGCTGTTATTTTTGTTATAGCTAGTTGTTATTATTGTCTCCTTAACTCCCTATCACTGTGAATGTAGATAGATTGGCAAAGCTCAGTTTAATCCCCTTGTCTTGTGACGATTGCTAACGTAAGTATACAAGCTTCTTGTTAAAAAAATAGCATATTCCAACAGAACATTTCATTACACCACATTATTTACCACTATACTCCAAGCTTAGACATAAGGTCAACCAAATTTAAGAAATATATGTACTTTGTGTGTGGCTGAATTGCCATGAAATAGTTTACTCCCAAGTTTCTTGAATTCAAAAACAAAGGGGTGCAAAATTCAACCAATATATAAAAGTTCAAAAAATTCCTTTGTGGGCTTCTTCAAGGGAAGCCTCGCATGAAAAATTGGCATCTGGCTTGGCTGGGACCAAAAAAATGACCTTTACCTTTATTATTATTTTATATGACTTCACCCTTGTAAATTTAACACATTCATACACATGAATTTTTAATATTTTGTTTAGAACTTTAAAATTGAATTCTTTGTTGTCCTTTTAGTTATAGTTCAGAAAGCACGTGTCCCTGCTTCCTGCTATAGAAAATTTCTAGGAATCATTCATTTGTACAAGTACCAATATCCTGGGGAATCTTTTTCAATGTTTTTTGGAAAAAAGCTCAAGATCAGAAACTATATTAAAAGTACTAGCTACAAAACAGAAAACTGTAAAACTAAGCAAAAGCCTGTACGAAGTAGTGATACAACCAAAATAAAGACATTATCCACCTCAAAAACTGTTTATGCAAAGATCAGACTCTAAAGATATTCCTGCAATATTTTCAATAACCCTAGAGTAACTGAAAAAGAAAAAATAAGCAGGGCTATAAAAAGTATCCTGCAATAATTACATGCAAGTCTGGTACTGCAAAAGAAAACAAGAGCTAATGTTCTGAAAAGCTTTTCTATTTCCATCCCAACCTAAACCCTATTTTCTAAATGAAAGTTCTATAAGATACTTAAGCTTAACCACCTCTCCCTAAGCTATCCAAAAACACAAGCCTGTTCCATCAACATGGTTTTTTATAAGCATCCATGAAAGTTGGAGAAGGATTACTTTTTCAGTCATATTGTTAGGGGTAGGATGTGTATAAGTATGAATTTTGTAAGTCAAACGTAGAGACTTCATACCTGTAAAGTAGGCTATATAATTTCCGTGTAATAAGAAAAGACACAAATATATGTGTGTGTGTGTGTGTGTCATCTGTAATTAGTTGGTAAATTATTAAAATTTGAAGCAGGAATACAAAGAGAGAACTTGTAATGGCTCTATAAGCACACCATTTTGTATGTTAAGAGGATTAATCACCTATGCTTATCTCCATTGGCACTAGCTAGAATTGATATCTTCACTTGTGTAACATGTCATTTTCTGGTAACATACTCCACATATTTGCATGGAGGCCAAGGTCCACTTCTTGCAGCCTTACCCATGGCAGCTCCTCAGGCATAGCCAGACACTTGACCTGGTGTTCCTGGCAAACCAACATTTGCCCAAAACAAGGTCAGTAAGACCCTTCTTAACTATTTGATGGCCCGGATTCTAAATACTCCATTCAATTGACTGGATAGAATTTTTATTTGAAGGTATCATGGAGACTGTAGTCATGCTTATGACAAGATAGAGAACTACCATTTTGAGAACCTAAGTAGGAGATTTGGTATGAGAATATTACAAATATCTATATAGCAGCCAAATGGATTTGTGAGAAATTTGGACTACATGTTGTGCCACCTTGCAAAGTCCTGTGAACAATTGTAATTATTTAATATTGCATATGTTGTAATGTTGGGCCCTCCTCAAACAGGATGCCTCAGAATCAGAATCTAGAAGATTCCATGTATGATATATTTTGACACTTATCCAAGTGATTATGACGGATGCGAGAGAGCATGGAAGAAGGGGACTACAACATGGACTTGAAAGATCCTCTTGGAAGGGGAGTTACACTTCCAGGTTTAGGCACTAGGTTTGACCAGTTGACTAGTTAAACAGGAGGTTACATGTGCAAGCCTTCTATGGTGCGTATTAGCATCTTTGAATGGGTCCAAAGTAGAACACCCAAAACAATGCATGGGGACAAAACCTTCACACCAAACATATTTTTGGGTGATTCAAGATTGCACAACTCTTGAGATGCTCTTGCATCAAACAATTCATGTAGTGGAAATTTGAGCTAGGCACGCAAATTTAAGACTACACAGAAAAAAATTTAAGATGACACAGAAAGCTGATGAGGTCACCCAAGTCAGTTTAGTTCTGCTTCAGAAATCCATTAGTCTTCTTTTGGTCCCTTGTGTACTTGTTCAACCAAGTCTTCTTTGCAATGCACATTACCAAAATCTACATAATTTCATTTCATTGCTTTTGTGGAATGTTTTCCAATTCACCTTTCCTTGTTCTTGCACACTATCTTCAGGATCAGACGCATGATAGGAATGTAGATGAGACACATCAAATATCAGAAAGATATCCATTCCTTCATGCAATTCAAATTCATACACGCTTTCTAAAATCATGAACAAAATTTTGCAAAGACGGACCATCTTGGATTTTAACTTGCTATAAGTTCCAATTGGAACCCATTCTTTTTGCAAATGTACCATGACCCACTCTCCCTCAGAGTAAGTCTTTCCCCTCCAACATTCATCTACGTGCAACTTAGATTTTGTGTTGCTCTCTTTCAGTTGTCTCTTGACTTGCTTGTGAAAATATTTCATGTGTTGCACAAAGTCTTCTGCTTCTACACTGATGAACTTAACATCTTTGATCTTCAACAAGTCTGTGACAACCTTTGGAGATGTTACATGGAATACTTTGAACAATATCCTTCTAGTAGACCTGTTTACTAAATTCTACAAATTTTATTTATACTAACATACAGTCCCACTATGTTTGTTTCTCTCCCCAAAAATCTCAAGAGATTGCTAAGACTCCTATTGACAACCTCAGTTTGAATATCTGTCTGAGGACGGTGTGCAAAACTGTAGTTCAACTCTATACCCAGCTTATTCCATTATGTGCACCACAAGTGGCTGAGAAACTTAGTATATCACTATCTAAAGCGATACTCTACGATAACCTATGTAATCTATCTTCTTGAAAAGCAAATCAACTATCCTAGATGAATCATTCAACTTCTGACAAGGAATGAAATGCACCATTTTAGAAAATCTATGTACGGAGTCTATCTCTCTAAGTGCACAATAATCCAAGGAAAGAATCCATAGATAGTTCCTCCCATGGCTTCTCCAATGTGTGCAATGGCTACTACAAACTGGTATTTTGGGACAGTCCCTTCACAATTTGACATGTTTTGCATCATTCTATAAATCTTCCTATCTCTACACTAACTTGGACAATAGTATCTATCTTCCAGCATGGCTTGTGTCTTATCTATGCCAAAATGTCCTCCAAGTCCACCACTATGTAACTCTAGAATGAGATTCTCTCATTGAAATGCACAAAATACACAAATATTGTTTCTTGAAAGGTATCCCTTCTACACAAAGAAATCATATGGACCTTCATTTCCCACCCAAAGCTTTATGCATGTTCACCATGCATTTACAAAATTTGAATCCGCACCAAACAAATATTTCATACCCTCCGTGCACACTAATTCTACAATCATTATGGGCAATAACGCCTACTCAAAACAAATATTCCTCCTACATGAAGAAATCGTCATATGGGCCTTTGTCTCCAACCCAAGGCTCTATGCATGTGCACCATGCATCTATAAAAGTCAAATTTGTGCCAAACTAATCCTTCACTCCCTCCATGCCCACTAATTCTACAATCATTGTGGGTACTAGGTAGTAACACCTAGCACATAATCAAAGCATCTTCAACTTTGTTGGTTGGGCCAACCCTATGCTTCACCACAAACAACTCTGCAAATGCTCTACCCACCTCATATGTCTCTAGTTCAACCTTGCATGACTATTGATGAACTTCAATGCTTGATGATCAATGTACAACACAAAATCCTTTGATAGTAAGTAATGTCTCCACTTGCACAAAGCTTGAACAATGGCATAGAACTCTAATCAAAGATAGAGTATTTATGTATACCTTCACTCAATTTCTCATTGAAAAACTTACAAAAAGTCTAGGAGCACAAGCACTAGCCCCTCCATTACTTTCTTCTTTAAGAGTTCAAAACTCTTGGCTGCAACAAGCATCCACAAAAATCCTCCTTTTCACATAAAGTGTGTCAAGGGTGCACATATACCACTGAAGTTCTGCATGAACTTTCGTTGCACTCTTCAATTTAGGCACTCAACAATCCCACTTTCTCCAAGACCATACACAGTGCATCTTGAGATGTGACAAATCACAAGTACATTAGTTCCTTCTTCACAAAACTACACCTTTTTAGGTTCATGTGCAACTTTTCACTCCTCAAGCATACAAAGACCTACTTCAAGTGTGCAAGATGATTTCCCTTGTCTTGTTGAACACCAAACTGTCATCAAAATATACAACCACAAATTTTCCTAGAAATGGCTTCAAAAATTCATTCATCGACCTAATGAACATGTTTGGCATGTTGGTCAATCCAAATGGCATTAGCAGCCATTTGTACAAGCCTTCCTTTGTTCTAAAAACAATATTCCTACTTCTAGAATTTTGATAAAATGATATCCACTCTTAAGATCAATGTTCAAAAAGTATTTGGCACCACTAAAATAATCAATAAGGTCATCCATGCACAAGAATGGAAACCTCTACTTGATTGTAATCTTGTCGATGGCACATGAAACTATACACATCCTCCATTCTCCACCCTTCTTTGGTGCAAGTATTATAGGCACTACATAAGGGCTCATAACTTCCCAAATGAGACTTCATTTCAATAGTTCTACTTCTCTATCCATTTCCGCACTCATATCAAGACTCATCTTGTGTAGTGTTTAATACACTAGACCAAGAATCAAATCCATACAATGAGATATGCTACACACATACAACAATTCTCCTTGCTTTACTTCCTCCATTACATCAAGACTTTAGGTTCAATCTTTTATTTTTCCTTCTATGCAAGCCCAACTACAAGCACGTAGCAATCCTACAAATCCCTCACTTAAGAAACTCTCTTGCTAACATCATTTTGTGTTATGCACTCTTTCTGACGAAATCTCGTTTGCCCAATTTTGATAACCGAGTGAAAAGTTATCACGATTTTCCCAATTTTGCTAAAATTGCAACCAAAAAAAAATTTGTTTAGCCCCCCCAATGGCTAGACACTGGTCACCCATATGACCCTAGGGTGGCTGATTTTATTTTTTTGGCTTTGAAAAAAAAAGCAAAGAAAGTTATTACACCCCAATTGTGCATTTACTATTTACTATTACTATGTAGGGTAAAAGTGAATGTAATTTGGATTCTAAAGGTGAATAAATTGTCCTTGCACTTTGTTATCAATGAATTATGAATGAATGTTATCTCATTTAATGATATGTGAAGAAATGCATATATGTGAAATGAATGGTTATTGAATTGATATTCTAACAATGAAGATGTATTATGTGTAATGCATATTTTGTTGAACAGTTGACTACCATGGGCATGTGTTAGTTGGATGCAGGTATATGTTCAATTCCTCCAGGTGGAAGGGAAGTATCACTCTGGAGAAGATCCTGGTCGGGTAACCAGTAACGTAACCTATTTGAGCTTACACACACTCACAGTAGAATGGTTGAGTCAAGTTATTATGTTGGGAATTGGTAAGACATCCTTAGTTTGATGTGTCTACATTAGTAAGGGTTTTGATTACTATTGAGGGCACTATTGGGTGATGTTTATCTCTTTAAGCTTGTGAGTTCTTCCTTGTTTGTATTGATGAGTTGAACACACGTTGAATGTATGTATATGTATACATTAGCATGTCGATGATAGACCATACACATGAAGGAACACGTACATGAGGGTACATAGATAGACATCCCTATGCACACTTATGAACGGGTTGCTTATGCGCATGGAACTATCGAATGGACCTTACGACATGTATATGTATATGTATAGATATATCGCACGTAGAAACCTATCAATACAATAGAAATTGTGTGTATGCTTGGTGTGCAATTGAATGTGTATTTATATCTATATATATGATATATACATATATACATACGTATATGTAATGGCCATTGCCCAATCCAATCCAAAATTTCAGATTTTGTGCCTTTGGAATTCCGTCAAACAGTTTGCCTGGTTTCCTATAGCAGCACCCACAAATAAATTCGTAACCTGCTGTTGTAGCTTTAAATGCCCTCCAAGATGGTGCACCCATCCTCCTTGATGCCCAACAATTCCGTGGAAATTTATTTGGAATTTTCTATGCCAAAATCGACCCTCCCTAAGAAGGCTGCCCCTACAGCTTGAAGGAAATGAAAATATAAAATAATATTCAGCTGCTCACTTCTCCAATCTATTCCTAAAATGATTGCCAAGGCACTACCAGTTGATTCCTCAAGTACCCACAAAAATCTGATCTTTCAATGGTGAGCTACAAATGAAAATGCAAGATCTTTCATGGCTGACTTGCAAACTGAAACAAAATTGCAGACCTCTTTTTGTCCCCTAAAAACCTTCCAAATTGCTTCAAATAAGCTCTATGATGAACATTGATTGCATTCACCTCTCAACATGGGAATGGGATCATCTCCAAACCCTATTAACCAAGGGAGCATCACCTTGATCAAGCTGTAATTGAGTTCCAACCAAGAGAAAATTCTCAATATGCAAATATAATTCCCAACATAAGATGATAAAAGCCAAGCCCAAGCTTCTATTTATACTTTTTTCAAGGGAAGCCCACTCACTTTTCTTGTCAATGTGACTCCTTGATGTGACCCTTTGATATGACTCCTTGATGTGACTTCTTGATGTGATCCCTTGATGTGACACCTTGATGTGACCCCTTGATATGACTCCTTGATGTGAGATCTTGATGTGATCCCTTGATATGACTCCTTGATGTGACCCTTTGATATGACTCCCATGTGATATCTTGATATGACCCTAATATTTCAATTTTCACATAAGTCACTTTATAACCCATTAATATAATTATTTAATATTACCCTTTTGATTTTGTACTTTTGGCCAAAAATACATTCCCTCACCAAAATGACTAGCTCACGGGAATGGTGAATGAGCTAGCACACAACTCCAACTATCAGTGTGAAAGTGAGGACATTACAGTATACATGTATCAATACACATGTATGATTGGCAAACGGGCATGCCCATACGAATGCATTGATATATGTACACATACGTATACATGTACATAGAGGAAAATATATATATGTATATATATGTGTACACAGTCGATGTAATTGTTATTACTATGAGAATGTAACTTGTTTGTATTCATTGTTTATCGAATATATACATACTTTATTGACCTAAGATATATATATATATATACATGTGTGTGTGTGTGTTGATATATATATATATATATATATATATATAAAAGTATAAGCTTGGAGGTCGATTAACATATGTAGTGCTTAAAAGCCGATATATTTAAGTAAGCATAGGCCGATTGTATATGACATACAATGCATTTAAAAGATCAAATATAATATATATTGGCAATGTGTATGGTGTTAGAACAATATATTTATATTATTAATGGTCACTTTTGTTTTGTTTTGTTTAGCTGTTACTGTTTCTACAGTAACTTGTAAGTAGGTAGATATAGTAAATATCTACAGTGCTTTATGCACTTCTTTTTAAATGTAACTTTTCTCATGTTAATATAGAATGTTATTTTCTCTACCATTCACATGATATCAGAGCCATAGAAGAAAAAAAAACCCTAAAATTCGTGGGCGTGTCTGCTGTAATTCGAGTTTTTTGCCTCTAGGGTTTCCTAGGTGCGTTTGAAAAATTACGTTTTTCTAGGTGCATCATTTTTCTGGCCGCATTTTCTTTTGCTCCTGGTCATGATTTTAAGCTCCTAACTGTTGCGTTTTTTCGCGTCTTTGCTTGCAATTTGCATGCGACCTCCCTATCTGCCTTCGACCTCTTTTTGCATCCGTTAATGGCAGATTTCAGGGTTCTCTGAGGCCGCGCATTTTCTGAATTTAGGAGTTGCGTTTTTACAAAGCTTAAGGTCACGTTTTTTGCTCTTTTCAGCCGCGAGTTTTTCTTTGAACTTTTTTTTTAATATGTATTAAACGTGTTTTCTGCCCTTAAAAGATCCACGTTTTTTACTTGTTCTTGGACACGATTTTGTAGCGTTTTTTACAACCCTAGCTCCACCGTGGATCTTCTTATTGCTGGTTGTGATTTTCAGTGCATTTTTTTGCCTGATTTTTAACCATTTCTTGAAAAAACGTGGTTTCTTCAAGAGCCGACTAGGGTTTTGTCCAAATCTCTTTCGTTTCAGGTCAGAAAAAATTTCTGCTTTCAAATTCTTGGTGGGTTTTGCGAGATCTAAACTGTGTTGTCGCTAGATTTTTCTGGGTGTCTCAAAGTTCGTGCGAAATTTGTGCAAGTGGGTGTTGACGAAATTTTCTGGGTATTCAAAAAAAATTCTAGGTTTTCAACATCAGTTTCTAGGTAGTCTTCAAATCTTCTGGATTCAGTCTTTAAAGTGTCTCAAAATCCGTGCTAGGGTTTCTACTTTAATTTTGTCCCGTGTCTGTTTTCGTTTTGCCCTCACCAGTTTGACCGGGAGGTACGTGATGGCATCTCTGACGAATATCATGCTCGAAAGCAGCCAGAAGTTCAACGGGAAGAATTACAACACCTGGAAGTAGCGCATGTTGACGATCTTTGAATATCGTTGTCTCGATCAGGTCGTCTTGGGGCACTCAACTCAACCCACTATAGCCGGAAAGGATCAGGATAAATGGGATGAACGCAACCGGGAAGCCGTCATGCTCATCAAGCTTTCAGTCACTGACGACCAATTGCCACAAGTGTCGTCAAGCAAAACAGCTGCTGAGGTATGGACAAACCTGAAGGATCTCCATGAAACATCAGATAAGAGTCGTGCATTCTTTCTTAAGAACATGCTCTTTTCGATAATGATGGACGAGAAGAACACCACTCTCCAAGAGCACCTGACCAAGATCAAGGAGATTCGCGACCAACTGGAAGCCATTGGTCGAAAAATGGAGGAAGAGGACATGGTAGTCATTACTCTGAAGAGTTTGCCAAAGTCTTACGAGCATTTCATTAAGATGCTCAATATTACTTCAACAAATGTTGACTTGAAGTTTCCAGACTTGTGTAACAAGCTTCTACAACAGGATCGTTGGAGACAGCAGTTTGGAAGCAGTACCAGTTCGTTCTCCACAGAAAAAGCGTTCTCTGCCAAATCTTCTGCTAAGAACAAAGGGAAGGCTCAATCTTCTCAGCCGAAAGGCTCTGGTTCTTCTCAAGACAGCAAGAAGAAAAACATTCAGTGCAATTATTGCCACAAATATGGTCACATTAAGGCTGATTGTCGCACTCGGTTGGCTCATGAACAAAAGAAGCAGGGAGGATCTCAACAAAAGGCACATGTCACTGAGCACACTGAGCAGAAAGAGTCTGCATTCTATGCGTTTATGGCCAAAAGAACTACAAATCCGGTACATTCTTCTACCTAGTATATCGATTCAGGGGCATCGCGGCATTTTACCCATCGTCGGGATTGGTTCACAAAGTTCGAACCCTTCTCCGATTCAATCATTTTTGGCGGAGGCGAAGAGTACACGGTTGCTGGTAAGGGCACTGTCCAGATTCACTCAGGAGGAAGAAATTTACTCTTTCTCGATGTCTACTATGTTCCCGGCATGGAAGATAATCTCCTCTCCGTCAGTCAAATCATGCGGCATTCTCCCCAGTTAGATGTTGTTTTCAATTCCTCCACTTGTAGCTTCATTGATCGGGAGACTCATACAACAATCGCTATGGGACTTGAGGATCATGGTTTGTATAGACTTGCTAATTCCGGTGATTCTCAAGAGCACGCTCTGGCAGCTAGGAGTACAACCATCAGCAAACTTTGGCATCAACGTTATAGGCACTTGAATGTGCACTACCTCTCTCAGTTATCTCGAGAGGGTCTTGTTGTTGGTCTACCTGAGATCCAAACTCAAAATCATGGAGTTTGTGGAGCCTGTCAAGCTAGCAAACAGCATCGAACACTGTTCTCGGATGGTGATTCTTGGCGAGCCTCCAAGGTACTTCAATTGGTTCACACTAATGTATGCGGACCGATGAACACTCCTTCTGTTACTGGGTCCAGGTATTTTTTATTGTTTGTTGATGATTTCAGTCGAAAATGTGGGTGTATTTTCTGAAACATAAATCAGATGTGTTCAGCACATTTCAACAGTTTAAAGCCTTAGTTGAGAAAGACTCGGGTTCTCAATTGTTACTCTAAGGTCAAATAATGGGGGGGAGTTTTGTTCAGCTAACTTCTCTTCTTTTTGTGTTGCACACGGCATTAAGCGCCAACTTACCACACCGTACACCCCTCAGCAGAATCGTGTCGTCGAACACAGGAATCGCACCATTACTGAAATGGCTCATTCTATGCTCGAGTACAGAAATGTACCTAAGAAATACTAGGCAGTCTACACTGCAGTCTACCTCCTGAATCGGTCACCTACACAGGCCGTTAAGAAGATGACTCTGAAGAAGCCTGGTCAGGATGCAAGCCTAAGGTGGGCCATCTGAAAGTCTTGGTTCTACCACTCATGTATGGATTCCAGATGCCAAACGTGCCAAGTTGGACTCCAAGAGCCAGACACTTATGTTTACCAGCTACAGCGACAATCACAAAGCCTACAGGTTGATTGATGTGGAGACAAATCGTCTCATATTCAACCGTGATGTTGTGATTGATGAGACTACTGGTCCATTTGTTCCTACTTCCTACCACCAGTCCTGCGGATCAACCTATGAAGGTTCCTGATGAGGGTGTTCGTCTTCCTCTTGGTTCCCTTGATGGGAGGGCTTCAGAGCATTCTGACTCTGAAGATGAGGAGTCTCTTGATTATGATATAGCACCACCTGATTTTCCTCAGGACTCACATCCAGATGACTTTGTTCCAGACATCCCAGGAGATGATGTTACTCCTATTCCTGTTGGTACTTCTACTCGTCGGCCTAAGTGGTGGGCCAAGACAATCGGCGATCTTCATGATGATGAACTCATTGAGGGCAGATCAACTCATAGCAAGAGCAAGCAACAACACACAGTCAACTTAGCTCTTATGGCCAACATCCACAGCATCTACGAGCCTCATACATATTCAGAGGCTAAAGGAATTCCAGAGTGGGAACAGGCTATGCAGACAGAATATCATAGTCTTCTGAAGAATCACACCTGGGTTCTTTCTGACCTTCCTCCTGGAAAGAAACCTATCAGCTGCAAATGGGTATACAAGGTCAAGTATCATGCTGATGGTACTCTGGATAAATACAAGGCCAAATTAGTTGCTCAGGGATTCACACAGCGAGAGGGCATTTACTATGAGGAGACCTTTGCTCCTACTGCCAAGATGAGCACAATTTGTCTTCTTCTCGCTATTGCAGCCCAATTTGGATGGACAGTTCATCAGATGGATGTCAAGAGTGCCTTCCTCAATGGTGATTTGCAGGAAGAAGTCTACATGACGCAGCCTCCGGGTTTCAAGGTTGCTGGCAAAGAACATCAAGTATGTAGGCTCATGAAAGCGCTCTATGGATTGAAATAGGCACCCCGTGCATGGTACTTCAAGATTGATCGGTACTTGGTTGATCATGGTTTTCAACGCAGCCCTTTTGATAGTAATCTGTATGTCAAACACTCTAGTGATGATATTCTCTTTCTTGTTGTCTATGTTGACAATTTGATCATTACTGGAAGTTCAACACATTTGATTGCAGCAATCAAACAAGATTTGTGTCAGACTTTTGACATGACAGATTTGGGGCTTCTCCATTACTGTTTGGGTATTGAGGTTTGGCAGACAACTAATAGTACTTTTATCTCTCAGTCTAAGTATGCTTGAAGTCTGCTTGACAAATTTTGGATGCAGGATTGCAAACCTGCCTCCACACCTATGGAGAAGGGGCTAAAGTTGTCAGCCAACTCTGATTCACCTCCAGTCGATGAAACGACATTCAGGCAACTAGTGGGCAGCCTCATCTACCTCACTGCCACTAGACCTGACATTAGTTTTGCAGTGAGCTACATTTCTCGCTTCATGACAGCTCCAAAAGCTGATCATTGGATTGCAACGAAGCGGGTGCTGAGATATGTTAAGGGCACTTCAGACTATGGCATTTTGTATGGCAGATGCAAGGATCCAAAGCTGATTGGTTACATAGACTCAGATTGGGCAGGTTCAGTGGATGACAGAAAATCTACCTCTGGGTATGTATTCAGTTTGGGTACAGGTGTTGTAACATGGACCAGCAAGAAGCAACAGGCAGTGGCTCTTTCCTCAACAGAAGTAGAGTATCAAGGAACCATTAAAGCAGCATGTGAGGCAGTTTGGCTTTGTAGGATGCTTGCTGACATGCATATGTCACAAGCAAGACCTTCTCCCTTGTACACTGATAATAAAGGGGTGCTCAAACTGGCCAAAAATCCAATCTTCCATGAACGTACCAAGCATGTCGAGCTTCATTGTCACTACATCCACAAGCTGGTAGAAGACGGATCAGTTCAGCTGCAGTATGTTGCAACAGTGGATTAGACTGCATATATTCTCACCAAGTCTCTAAGCCCGGATAAGTTTGTAAAATTCATGGTGCAACTTGGTGTTGTTGACGGATTGACCATTAAGGGAGGGTGTTAGAATATTATATTTATATTATTAATGGTCACTTTTGTTTTGTTTTGTTTAGCTGTTACTGTTTCTACAATAACTTGTAAGTAGGTAGATATAGTAAATATCTACAGTGCTCTATGCACTTCTTTTTAAATGTAACTTTTCTCATGTTAATATAGAATGTTATTTTCTCTACCATTCACATATGGATCGAACTAAAAGCTATGTATTACGTAGCAGTTAAGTCGATATGGGGAATATAACATAGTCAGTGCTATGTAAATAGCATCTTTGACTTAGTAAACTGCAATTTACTTTGGACGCCTTATCATATAGCAATGGATTAAATACCAACAACAAATAAAGTGAAACACATGATAATAGGATAAGTAACCATAAGGTAAGGAAATGGTCAAAGTGCCATATATGTGCAAAGCAACACTTCATTCCTCTGTTTGCTGCAAACTGAGACTTAGTTGACCTTGGGCAAGTGTTACATTTTGGAAGTAGACTGATTCAATGAGTTAAAGGGCGCCCGAATAATAGGAAGAAGGCTGCTTGCTTGGCGCCATATTATGAAGTTCTAAATGTTGTAGAAGTCCATTTTGGAACAAATTGACTGTCACCATTTGATCACGTGCAGATTGAAATAGCCTTAATTTGCTGTCAACCATAGAGGTCAAGCTATGGCATCTTATGCTAAGTACACTCTTTGCTTGTTCACCACCTTTTAGCTGAGTTGAGTGAGTCGACTAGCATGGATGTTGTTGTCAATTTACATGCCTTTTTTCTGTAGGTTGTGAAATCTTTTTTTAGTTGTATAAATAGAGAGGCAGAGCTCTCATTTGGGACACACTTTTCATTCTGTGAACTTATTTTGCTGCATTATTCTGTGAGAGCTGAGAGTTGTTTTGTAAGAGTTGAGAATCATTTAAGAAAATATTACATTATTTTGAGTTAGAGTTTTGCCTTGGGTTGATTAAGGGAAACTAGGAAGCCGGTGTAGAAGGCTAAGCATCAATCAGTCAATTGGATAAGCGTTATACAGGCATGAGGATACATCTTCCTTTATTTGTCTTTGTTTACAAAAGATTAATTCTTGAGTGTTTTGTTTGGTCTATTGATATTACTTGCATTAGGGAAATATGGCATTTGCTTTGAAAAGTAAATAGAAGTTGTTTATGTTGTTTTGTGAAGTGCTTGTAATTACTCCGTAATAGGAGGAATTGTTTGTCATAGGTATTATTATACTAGATATGATTAAACAAGGGTAGTTTAAGGGTTACTCATAGCTAAAGTTATTTAATTATACTAGATAGCTAGTGGGTTACTCCTGGGATTGTTTATCCATTGAAGGGAGGGAGCTTGTTCATATGCTTTGTGAGTAGAAATACCGTAGAGTTTGTAGGAAATGGGATAGGATAATTTTGGGGTTAAAGATTGCCCATTTTAGGGATTACCTATGCATAGATTATAGTGGCCTTAGGTCAAATTGAGCTTAAGTAGTGTAAGTGAATAAAATGACCATCACTCAAAGTCCTAGGTGAGAACACTTCGGCCAAAGTAGCGTGATTGCCTTTGGCTCCATTGTCAGTTCACCGTGTCCATGTAGTGCATGCCAGTTTAGATTGTAGCGATACAAGTTCTAGTCGTGTAGGGCACAACACAAAGCTCAATGTGGTTGTCATACGAGGTTACTCCACCAATCTCTTCGTCGAAGGGTAGGGCCATCTATCATATGATAGATGTGCAGGGGACCGCATATGAGTCCGCGGTTGGTGGAAAAGCGTTTTAGTGATGCTTCTATGAGCCAGGACCATCTATATCTATTGCTTTGAAGATCGATTGAGCTATGTATGTACTTGTACACATTCTTGGAATATTGTAATTTGTGAAATTATTATATTGAAATGGAGTCCTTGTAGTATATTGTTATGCCATCTATATTCATTTGTTCTCAATAAAGAAAAGAAATTTTTTATTGCAATGGCTTGTTACATAGTCCATTTACTCGCAAAGTGAAAAATTAGGAAAAATTACTTCAGTGAACAGTTGGCATGTTACATGTGGTATTAGGGCCAGGTTTAGCTTTGGAACCTATGAGCTCATCATACTTTCCATCCAACGTTATCTAATGTTTGGAAATTCTTGTGTCAAGATGGTGTGTCTCAGGTTAACGGCATCAATTTTGTATTACAATAAAATTAGAAAACTGCACAAACATTGTTTGGGATATTACAATGGTATCAAAGCCTTGATTCTACCAACCTGTGGATCCATTTGTGGAAAGGATTTGGTGAAAGAGCATAGATTGGCGATTGAAGCTCCGACCTCAGATAAAGGACATAGATCTTGTTCAAGAGCAGTATCAAACTAAAACGTTCGAAATTTTGGACCAATACCAAAGCTTGTCAAATCATGCGAAGGCTTGTATTCCCCTTGATGTGTACTTGAGAGCACACAAGTCCTACTACTCCCACAAAAGAGGACTATATGACTACATAAGACGAAAGAAGCAAGAAGAGGAAGACTCAAAAACTGTCAAGAAAGATGGGATGAAAGTAGAGCAAGAAGAAAATTCAAAGCCGCAAGACATCACAAAACAACAAGAGGATCCCCATAAGCAAGTTGAAGATGAAGATGGTTTGTTGATTCCTAAGGATTATGTGCACCAACAACAAATTGATGAAGTGAAGACTCCATTTGTTGAAGAGCTCGAGATGAAGGAAGTGCTCTAATTTCAAGTGATATCCAAGAAGCAGCCAGCCAAGCTTCAGGTATGGAGGCAATTGAACCATATGATGTTATCGGTTACACTACTGTGAAGAAGGATACGCATAAGATTGGCCCTCGTGAAGAGAAATTGCAAGTTTATCATAAAAGCCCTAATGGCATTGGAATGATAAAGGTTATGAATGAAATAAGGGAAGAAAATTCCATAGAGGTTGATCAAGAAACATTTGAGTTCCTTTGCTCCAAGATTAATGAGTTCGTTAATCGATTAATTTGTAATCCGAAGAAGGAAATTTCTGATGTGCACATGATAGGTCTAGGAGAACTAATGGAGTTTGAGGAAGACACTGCACTTGAGCATGAGGTAAGGACTGAGTTTCTAATGTATGACAACAGTCCTTTATCTTCACATTATCATGTTATGACAGTCAAGAGGATCAACCTTAAGGCTTGTAATTTTCAAGGAGAAACTCATGGACAACTAATAATCCCTTGAAGACGCTACAAATAGTTGGGAAGTTGTTGCTCTGGTTGCTACCAATGACATAGGAGGGGCTGATGTGTTCTTCTATGCTCCTATGAGAGGCATCCCACACATCCATGAAGCATTTATCGAAGTTGGAGAGTTGGTGGGTGTTGATGGCTCTATGGGGTACATCCATCTTTCCGATTTTGATACATATGGTAGGCTGATGTTATGGGATCCAGGTGGTAGCATGCTGTCATTGCTTGAGGACAAGCAATTTCAGGAAGGGAGGATTGTAATGTCCCCTCTTTATATCCCTTTTCCTAGGTCAGCTCATGCTAAGAAAAAGCAGGTTGGGCTTGTGAATAAAAACAATAAAACATTTATATTTCTTCCTAGGTCGGCCTTGAGATGGGGAAAAAATAAGAAATCAATAGCGAACTTACCTAGGTCGGCCAGCATAGAGGAGGGAAACATGTATAAATACAAGATCTTGTGGAGCATTTCATCATTCATTCGAAATTGTTCTTCTATTTTGGTCTGCACTTTTGAGCAACATATGTTGTAGGACGAAAACCCTATTGCACTAAGGAGTTGGACAAAACCCTAGCTTCTTCAAGGAGAACTTCATGACAAAGGTTCCTTTGTGCTTCAATGGAGATAATTGCTAGTTTTCATGTTAAGTTTTGCATTTGCATTTAGAGGTCTGATTGAAGGGGCAAACCGTGCAAGTTGGAGGTTCTACTTCAGATTTTCTAGGGTGGAAATGCCCTAACATCAATCCAGCAGGCCAACGCACCCCTTGGTAGGGTCTTCATCATTTAGTTGCATGTTTGTGGCTGGAGCAACTTTGCCCAGCTAGGGATAGTTTGGCATTTGCATTATTGGGGTTTCTTCATGTTGTGGCGCATGTTTGAAGCCCGCTTTACTTTGTAGTTTGCATTCATATTTTGTAGCAGCAAACTGAGGGTTTATATCAGACATTTGTTGACTCATATGGAAAGATCTAATCATGCTATGTTGGTGATTTAATGCTACTATTATCTGCTACAAGTTTTTCCATCTTTTGGTTGCATTATGTACTACTGTTCATGCATTATAAAACTCAGAAAATTACATCAGCACATTAGGGTTTAAGCAGAAATTGAAAATCAGAAATTAGGGCATCAGTTTTGTATTACAAAAAAATCAGAAATTGCACAAATATTGTTTGGGATATTACATTCCAATGAGGTAAGGTAAATGACGAGTCATTTGGATTGTTGAAGTATGAGATTTGACATGCTTTGATGTTAGGCCTACCTAACTTGCAGCTGCCCTTTGACATTTAGATTGATGCTGGTGAATATGCCATGGATATTGTTATGCCACAAGGAAATGGAAATGGAATACTAATGGAATGGAAATAGAATCCTTTTAGGCAAGAGGCATCTTACTATGCTATGAAGACAAGTTGTACATACCTTACCCCCTACAGGATTCAAACTTGTGACCTCTCTTTTAAGGGTACAAGTTCTTCACTGGTAGGCCAACTCAAATGTACCTATTTGTTATCATTGAGAGTATTTAACTTCGATGATAAGGAGATATCTAGTGTATGACAAGGAATCATATGCACTGGTTCAAGCTATCAAGAAATTGAGAAACAATTTGCTCAAAAAAGAAACTATTGTGCATACTGATTAGAAGATACTACAGTATTTGCAAGCCCAAAACAAGTTGCAGCAAGCAAGAAACTATAAGTGAATGGAGTTTTTGCAACAATTTCATTTGATGATTAAATATAACAAAGGAAGTACTAATATCAGCTCAAGGCCACCAATTTCTAAGCCAATATCAGCTCTTATCATGATGACTCAATATGAGCCTTTCTTGAAAAGGGCCTATGGTGAAGAATATGAACAAGACTAATGTTTTGGGATAAGTATAAATAGCTACAAGGGAAAGAAGTTCCTAATGACGAAGAGGATTTCTCAAAGTGAGATATATGGTGTGGGCTTGGCCATCTTTAGGCAAAGATTGGTTACAAAGACAAGCCAAGAAGACCAAACCTCTAAGGTATGGACATTTCAACATCTCAGAGGCAGTTGAAGAGAATGCAACAGATTAGAGCTACCTCCTTTGATGCAGTTACACTCAGAGGTCAATTGTGAATGCCTACAGTTCTATGAGCCTCTCTATGAAAGTGGGTATGCTCCAAAAGAATCCCAGAAGCAATCTAGAACAATAAATTGAAGGTTTTATATAAATTTCAAAATGTGTCAATACTCGCTGTTTTGCTACACTTAAAACTATAGGTTTTACACAGGTAACAGTTTCACAACTGATGGGGTTGTTTCATCCCGGTAAACAGCAGTCTCAAGACCATCAGTGCAGTTTTAACCTGCTGAACAGTAGCAGTTTCGTCACAACCCAGGGAATAGTCACAAGAATTGAACAGCCATGTATTTTGGCATTCCAAATCATTTTAGGAGGTTTCCAGTGCACAGGAAAGGCTTACAAGATTCTACTCATGGGTGTGCACTTGTCATTAAAGAGATTCAAAGGTTTGAGCATTAAATCGTATGATCGTATGCAACTTGTTGAAGGAGAACTCAAATATTGTACAAGGGAAATTGGAGAGTACGCATAGAACAATTACATTGTCATATTCCATTCTCTGTAACTTGTTTTTCCAACTAATATGTTCAGGTCGACAAGCTATTTAGCTGCTTCCAGCTGATTTTCCCTCCATTTGAAGTTTCTCAGGGGAAAGTTTTGAATGCTATTTATGTGTGTGTTCATTTAGATATTGTTTATTGTTGTTTGCACAATCAAACACACTTCTAGGGCAGAAAATTAACCATTCTAATAAAAGCAAGCAATAAGTTTTCTGTGATTCTTAGTTTCAAAAAACTGTTTGATAAAATTACAGATCAACCACCAAATGGTGGATAACTGGGAGTCTTGTGTGATGTTCCTGGGTATAAATTTTGAATTATTTTCTATTTCTGGGTTATTCAAAACTGAAACAAATGCAAATATGAACAGCTACAACTGCTGAACTGAAAATTAGTCTGCACAAATAGAGGAAACTGAATTGCTTTGTAAAAGAAAGAGCCAAACACAGAATAATTCCCAATGATATTATCTGCTAATTGTGATCCCTCTGTTAATACTGAATAGGTTATGAACTGAAAACAAGAAAGAGTTTCAGCACTGTGCTAATATTCTGATCAATCAATTTTACATATGCTGACAGTAAAAAAATTCATACTTGGACAGCTAAAGCAGTTTTCAGAAATATGTATCATATTATTCAAATCTGAGATTACTGCCATCACCTTTAGTGTTCGGTTGAACTTACAATCTCATGTAAAGTGACAGCTCGCTGGAAAAATAATTATTTGTCCTGCCAATGGATTGACCACTCAGATCTGAGTAGGGATTGGCAGTTGGAAATGCTGCAACAATTTCTATATCCAGGTTCACCTTGTCAAATCACTGGGGAAAATCACAAGCAGCCAATGAAATGTCTTCCACTCTGTAAGTTATTCTAGATTCCTTCCCAGGCAGTGAATAATGGTTGCAGAATCATCAGCTAATGATGTAACCCTGCTACAAGACCTGAATTACCAATAACAACACTCAGCTGCTCCTTCAGCAAAACAATCAAGATATAAATCAGAAATGCACCACTGAGCTAGGGAGTGTTAGCCCTGGAATAATGCAAGGATGCAGCGCTCAGGCAATTTAGCTTCCACATAGACCTTCACAACAGCTGTGTCCCCTTGTTGAGGGCCGTGGAGAGACAATTAGCTGATGTGGCTTCACACAGAGCTGAATTCCACCTAAAATCCCCTCCACAATTGCTGTCAAATCTCTTTGATGTTGAATATTAGTTGTGACCAGTCAAGGAATGATACAGTCTGCCAAGCAGCGATAGTATGTAATTTAAAGCCCTCAAACAATGTTACTCCAAGTGATCAACCAATCACTCCTTTTATTTGCTTTAAGTCTTGATTGCCTATACCTGCAGGTTGCACAAACTTCAGTTTCAGTCCACCTTGCAATCCTTGTGTAGAATTGCCAAGTGCAAAGCAAGATTTCATCCTAACCTCTCAATCTGTGCAGCCAAGGGTTTCCATCCTTGAGTGCAAAATTTGAACTCAACTCAAAATGAAGAATTGCTCAAATGAAATCAGATGATCCAAAATGAAGATGGGCACCATCTTTAAATGCCTTTCTTCAATTCAGGCCCTAGGATCCGAAATTCCCTCCAAGTATTTAAAAATACTTTTTATTTGAATTTTATTTTAATTTTTAATTTTTTATTATTTATTATTATTTAGTATTATTTATTAATATAATAATTGCCCCTTGAATAAAAGATTGACTTGCCCAACTAAAAATAATATTATAATACTTTCCCTTACCTTTAGCCTACAGGGAAGAAAAAATGGGCTATAGGTCTCCTCTATGAAACTAATTCGAGAATGGGGACATGACATCTTGTCAAATGAGCACCTCCAGTTCCCAAGTGATTTCATCATCTATGAGACCCATCAAATGCTCAGTCTGCTTCCTTCTCTTCACTTCTTTGTGTTGCATTGCTTCCCCTCTAACTAATCTCTCATGAGTGGAATCTTTACTGAAAGGATATGTATAGTGCTCCTTAAAAGGTATATGCATTCATTTCTCATTTGCATGCTGTCTACTCCATAGGAAAGAATAGGTTCTGATTCTTTCCGATGTAAATCAGCTAAAATCACTCCTGGAATTGCTTGCGCCCAAAGCATTTGCAATTATCCCCTTTTCTCTATTTGGTGGTCTTATTTCATTCCTTCCCATTCTTTAATCATTTTTGTTGTTTTACTATTGAAGAGGAGTGTACTTCACCAATAACATCTATAATGGACAAACTTTCTACTTGAAAACCAGGGCCGCTGGCTTCATGACTCCTCCCATGAAGTCATAAAAAAGCACAGTACTTGATTGCAGTAAACTTAGAGTCTCTTCAATTGGAGTGGTGCGGTTTGAACTGAAAGTGTACTCCTTGATTTCTGAAACAATTTGCACTGAGATTCCTTCAACAAAGCAGGAATTCAAAACTTACTCTCTTCAAAAAACATCTTCCTCCACCTATGTTTCAGCCACATCTTGTCATGCAATTGTCAAATTAATATTTATGTGTGTTTTGCAGTAACACATTATTGAATATTTATAATTTATTTTGGAATTCCCTCTACATGAGACCAATGTCTATCCTTGAAGCCAAGAAAGTCTTCTAATACCATTGCTATGAGCCCAGCTTAAAACATGCTAGCATTAACGAACTGAACAAAACTATGAATGAAATTTTAAAACTAAATGTAATCTAAAATGATTGTAAAAAAAATTGAAACTGAAAATGCTATAAAATAGTAACAAATATAATGTCTGAAAATCTGTTATAAAAATGAAACTGCTGGAAACTCAGATCTGAATTTTCTGAAAACAGAAATTTGTATATCATAAAGAGGGGAGAATTTTCCAGTATGTAGGTTGACATGGACAACAAATATACCAAAGACTTGTGCACCACCATCTACATCCATATTAACCTAACATTAGAAAAATCCAGCATCTTTATATGTTTTATCATGAAACAACCTATTTATTACATACCCACTAAATCTTGCAAAACAGCATTAGATGTAATGCATCTGCACACAGTCATCAAAAGGTAGGTTAGTGGACCCACTATCTAAAAAGGTGGGTTATCAAATTATCCTCAAGCACAATCTGCTCATTTACATTTAAAAATATCATTACAAGTGGCATCCTAAAAAATAGCTACATCCTTCTCAAAAGGCATGACTGAACAAAAAAGCTTCAAGACATTCACAAACAGTAATTCAATGGTCCCATATAAGGGATCAGCATGTCATTTGTTGCTTCAAAAAAGTGAAATCGCAAAGTTTCCAGCCAGTACAAAAGGAGGCAAAAAGCTCCTTGTAAAGAAAATTACAAGACAATGTTTCTAAAAAGAAACAATCGTTAACAGAAGCAAACTAAAGCAATAAACAGAAGTTACTAAAAACTAACTAAGGCGAACTAAAGTAAACCTACGACTAACTAAAGCTAAGATGACCATTAATATTACATTTAATATTTTAATACCCTCGCTTAATGGTCATCCTACAAACATAAGCTTAGTCTACCCATATTCTTCTGGAAACATATCATCGGTCACTGATAACTGGAGAAGCATAACCGCCTCGTGATTACAAATCCTTTCTTGCAGAACAATCAAATCAAGACACGACACTCGAAAACTGTAAGCTTCCTCTACTTCCGAGTATTAACTTTTCCCATTGAACCTCTGCATACTTTCCAACATGACGTTGGATAAAGCAACCATCCCTCTCATTTTCCAAAGCACGAAAAACGAGGTAACTCTGTGATTAGCTAGCACAAACTCTAGATAATCAGCTGGCACAATCTAAAAAAGAGGCTCAGAAACTTGTAAGATTTTTTAGAAAAAACCTTCGAAAACTCTGAAAAAGTAGATTTTATGAGAAAAAATACTCAAAAAAATGGCAAAATTTTTATTAAAAAAATTTCAAAAACTCTTTAAGCAAATTTTTTTCAAAAAAAATTTCGAAAAAACTCTTTGGGGAAATTTTTATTTTTCTCAGAAAAATTCTATCAAAACTGACTCAAAAAACAACCCTTCAGGCTGCCATGAAACTTCAGAAAATCACCGCAAACCCACAAACCAAAAATTTATCCTCTAGAAAAAAGAAACTTACAATCAAAAACCCGTCACAAAATAAAGATGCGGAACCCACTAACTCCAAAAAAAAAAAAGATTTGAAAACCCTAGGTTGTGCCAAATATGAACTATATATCTAGAATCCCATGAAAAAATTGCCAAAGACCTGCTAAACAAACGCAGGATAACTGAGAGAGGGGGAGGCGGGCGGGGGAGCAGGGGGGGTGAATCAGTTGTCACACAAGTTCAACTAAAACATTATCACTTATCATTTCTTCAACCACACTATTCTGTTATTAAATATGAGCATGAAACACAAATAACAAAAAATAAATCAACACAATGAACACCAAATTTTTATGTAGAAAACCCAATAAGGGAAAAACCACGATGAAGGTTAACTCACAATATAAAGATTATAAATTGAATACAAAGGCTCACTACCCAAAAGAGGACTCACTGTCCAAATACAAAGGCTCACTGCCTACAGATACAAAAGACAACAAAAAGATCCACCACTACAATTATAACACATTCGCAATATTACAGAAACCCTTGTCTCACTGTCTTCAACACAACTCACACACTTTTGCTTTTATGATTTGTGGCTTACTTTCGTCACTTTGCATCACACTGTCATACAACTCTTCACAATTCAACTTCCTTTTATACCATTCTCAACCTTAGAAGCATTTACCAAGGTCGGCCACAAAATAACCCATTTCATAAATTCAAATTAGGTCGGCAACTCAAAATTTTCACGGTGGAAAGGAATAAGAGTGGACCAATAAAATTATTTTCTTGAAACTTCTACACGCTTCCTCAATTAAATTTTAATCTTCAAATGAAGTGTAAACACCAGGTTGGCCAAACCTAATGAAAACACAAAAGAACATTGATGCACACACTTCCCAACAAGAAGATGACACATGGACACCTCAACACACTTCAATATGCACGAGACTTCATCTTAGACTTCTTTAGATACGTGCGCAACAAAACAGCATACTTCATACACTAAATACCTTTTACTAGATCATCCAAACTATGCAAACCTGTACTGGAATAAAGAAACATGACTTCCAGATTACCAAACTTCAACCTTCTTTGCCAAAGCATGGAAAAGACCTTCACAAGACATATCCCAGATCCGCAAGATCTAAAACAAAGCATCAAAGAACTGCGGAACAAAACCAGTTCTCCAAGGCCATAGAAGACCAACTCTGTCAGAGCAATTCACATATCGGTGAACGTAACTCTCACACACCATGACACCAGAAGCTAAAACTCAGGAGATATCACCACTAAATCCTCATTAACAAGCCTTTAGATCCGCACAAGCGTAGAATCAACACAGAAGAAACACGAAACACATACCGGAACACATTCTGAACACTTTCAACATTCTGACTTCACTTCTTTGTTTAATTTCTCAAAAGCACTTGGAAACTCACCAACACAACACATCTGCAACACTAAAAAAATAGCTCCATGTACTCACAATATCTCAACCATACATGTACAATCTACAACATACTAAACAATGTTGACATCAATGACAACACCACCAAACTTGCTCATACCTGCAACAAGACCTTCGCTCAGAAATCTTCTAAAAATTGCTTAGACCCACGATTTTCATTAAGAACATCACTAAAAATGCAAACCCATGGAATTTCAGAAAAAAAAAGGCACTAAAATCCTATCATGTGATGCAGAAAACCCTAGAAAAAGTCCGTCGAAACCCTTTTTCCAATCACGACTTTAGAACCACGTTAAAAATGCCCAAGAAAATGGAAAAACACATGCATAAACTCAGCAGAAAAAATATGCAAGAAACCTCATAAAACGTGGGCCAAAAAAGCAAATGAAAAGTTGCAATCGCACGCCAAACTGTGATAAATTGCCCCAAAAAAAAAACAAGAACTTGCAAAACGTGAGCAACAAGAAGTAAATCCGCAAATCCTCCACAAAAACCTGCAATTTTTAGTATATTAAATCCATCACAAGGTCGCACGATTTTACACAAAAAAAAAAAAATCGCAATTTGAATCTTTAAAAAAACATGATTTCTTGTAGAAGAAACCTCACGAAAATATCTGCATTAAAAAAACCCATGAAAATTCTTCAAAAATCTCCTTTAAAAAAAAACTTCAATTTTCACAAAAAATCAGTTCACAAATTCATTTAAAAATTTCTTCAATTTTTTTTATTAAAAAAATCAGCTAAAACTAATTAGGTTCGAGCCTGAACTCTGATACTATGAAAAGATTATCGATATTCATAATTGCATGTTTACAAAAAGAAACGAAAAGCTCCTTATAAAGAAAATTACAAGACGATGTTTCTAAAAAGAAACAATCGTTAACAGAAGCAAACTAGAGCAATAAACAAAAGTTACCAAAAACTAAGGCGAACTAAAGTAAACCTACGACTAACTAAAGCTAAGATGACCATTAATATTACATTTAATATTTCAATAAAGC
Source organism: Sequoia sempervirens (assembly GCA_007258455.2). Taxonomy (NCBI): domain Eukaryota; kingdom Viridiplantae; phylum Streptophyta; class Pinopsida; order Cupressales; family Cupressaceae; genus Sequoia; species Sequoia sempervirens. Next base: position 80,323 of record VDFB02126849.1, on the reverse strand, counting down.
TATGTTTATTGTCCAAATTAAGACCCTCATTAGATATTCCCTTTGTATGAAGTGTAAAACTTCATAACCTAGAAAAAGCCAGATTTAAATAACATTTGAGCTTAATAATGTTACATTGGCCTTGCAAGCATACAATAACCTTATGTCCGACACCTTTAAGGCACCAAGTGTTCTCCCACTTTACACCTAGACCACTCAAGTGATGTGAAATAAACAACTCCAGTTCCCCGGTGATTTCGTCATCCACAAGGCCCTTTCAAACAGCCTTCAAATGCTAGGCCTGCCTCCTTCACTTCCACTTCTTTGAGATGTCTCTTTTATTCTACCAATTCCTCGTGAGAGGATTCTTAGCTGATAAGATGCTGAGCGCCTCCTCAAGGGCATTTGTATCCATTTCCCTTTAATATACTCTCTATTCCAAGGAGAACGCCGGCTGAGGATGCCTAGACTGCTTCTAAAGAGGTATCTGTGGTGATTTCTGGCTTCTATGCACTTCATTTCAAAGAAAACAAAGGTCCTTTTCTATGTGCAATTATCTGTCCAAAGCTTGTGGAAGTGAATATCTCATCCTAGATGATACTTCTTCAAAGTTCAAGCTTCCTTTCCTCCTCTTCTGCCCGTTATATTCAACTCTCTCTTCCACATATACCACCCTTCCATGTTATTGATTTCAAAGGAGTTTTCTTTCCCTTCTTCCTGCTTGGAAAAATGTAGTATTAACTCATTAAATTCTAATCCTTCTATATTTATGAGTTCCTTGGACTCTTTCTTTCCTTTCTCTAGGTTTTCCTTGTGATTGCACTTCCTCATCCTTTTCGTTCCTCAGATTTAACAGTTTTTTTCTGCATCCCAGAAACTGTTTTTAGTATATTAGTAGAAATTCATTCTACTTTCTAGGATTCCAAAATGTTTTCCTGTCCAAGAAACTTGCGGAAGCTCCTCGAAATGGGCTGAAAACTTCTGAAAACATTTCCAGCTGTTTATTGTCGTTCTCCACGAGTTTCCATAAGTTTTTGGGCCTAACATCATCATCCTGTAACCTCTTGTGAATTCCCTTTATTCTTTCAAGAAACTGAACTCCAATAAAAATATACAACTTGCCATGGCCCAACTGGTGAGGAAGTCCCGTTCACATTGAGCCCACTAGATGTTCATTCTAGTTAAATACAATGATAAATAGACACGTGGTCAGGATTTGAGCTTCTTGGCTTACACAGAACCCACTAGGGTTCCATTCTAGCTAAATACAACAATAAATTCACATATGATCATGATTTGATGGCCAACTTGTTCAATTTTATGCGATAGCAAATATACATAATCAGGGCCTGATGGCCTACACAGCCACTTGTTCAATTGTTTTCTGTAATCAAATAATTTATCATTCCCAAAAAAAAATTGAAAAAGAATTGCAATTGCCAAGTACCTGAAACACTGGGCTTGAAAGGGGTTCCATACAGATACAGCATTCAAGAGTTTCGGGGTCAATGAAAGCAGCCATGCCGCTGTTCATGTCACTCACTGACCCGGATAACTCAGTTTCACTTTCTCGTCTTTGTGGCATCAATGGTGGAGCTTCTTCAGCGCTGCCTAGTCTGGGTCTCTTCGAAGTACTGTACTCATCTCCGGGAGAGAATTTTACCATTGTTATTAGCTACCTTGGGGCTTATTAGATCGAATATGGGTTTCTTCTGTACTACCCTTTTAATTCCCTCCCTTTTTCGCGTATGCCGCCACTTACCGCTACCGTTTTGTGTTTTTTATTTCTTGTGTCCGTTTGTCCTCGGCTGAAAGATTTAACCACTTGAATCTCGCTCCCGCTGTTTACTCTTCATCTTTATCCCTCATACGTTTTCTTGATTACCTACCTATATGGGCCAAAAGAAAATAAGTAAATTATGAAGAGTTCAACTTTTTAAAAAAAAAATTAGTTAAATATTTTCTTTTATTATGGTGTAGTAGAAAAACCTTCAAAAGTTATGACAAGCTCCTTGAAAATCTACCCTATTCAAAGTTTCATAACTAATAAAATTGAAAAAAATCATTTTCGAAATTTGAAAAGTTAAAAATCTTACATTTTATCTTTAAGAAAATTAAAATATTATGTATCAAAAAAATAATAATGAATTTTGATTCACTGCAAGTTTAATCACTAGTTAGAAACTACCCCTTACATATAATTCCATGAAGGAACTAAATATTAAGTGAACATCTCATGGTAATTAGCTCCTCTGGTTAAGGTTGATAAATGGTGATTAATAGATTAGATAAATAAAGAAACATGGATGATTCTTGTAATAGTAAAATTTACATATGCATATCAAAAAAAAATGAATTTTTGTCTTTATTAGAATAATTTACTAAGGTTGATAAATGGTGATTAATAGATTAGATAAATAAAAAACCATGGATGATTGGGAAAATAGTGAAATTTACATATACATGTCAAAAAAAAAAAATTTGTCTTTATTTTAAAAGAATAATTTAATACAAATACATATATATTTATTATTATTTTAAAAGAATAATTATATATATATATATGTTAGAGAGTATGTGTCAAACAATTAATAATAATAATAAGTGTTAAATAATGGAATGAAATAAACTTAGACGGATCTAAGATTTTTTTCTTAAAGAAATTAGATATTATATAATTTTGAAATATTTGCATGTAGATTTAAAACATAAAGCAATGCAAATGAAAATGAATAGTTGCTATCAAATTGGCTAAAAAAACACTCCAAATGTAAATAGAATGTTCCCACCAAATTGAAAAATAAATATTTATTTAACTTTTACATGATAAATGAGATTTTGGAGGCTTTCATCCGATATTTTGGAAGCTTTTACCATAACTATTTGCAAGTGTGAGACTTGTTTCAGGCTCAAATCTCATACTATATGTAGCCTATCAGCTAATAAATGATAAAATGTTGTGTGAAGTTTGGTTTATGTCTTTAGGATTAATTAATCTTTGTATATTTATTTATATGTTTTTTTTGTATAATTGTGGGTTTTTTTGTGGCATCTTCATTTGCAATTTTGTATATCTAAATATTTAGTTTCCCATTAAACAACAATCATTTGTCCATCAAAGGTCATTTTTAGAGATATAGAGTTGACCTTGTAAACACGGAATTTACCCTTCTTTTCAAAAATTAAAATTAAAATTTTGTTGACTGTTGTCTATTCTACTAATCATTGTGTGCTAGAACTAAATACATGCTTGTGTGATTTGATGATGTGTGTTTATATTTAAAGGCCTTTATTTACATCCATCTCTCCTCCTCACACATTCAACTCTCGTCCTATAAGCATTTAAGGAGTAACTAATAGTGAAACGATGTTAACTTGTTGTATTAAAAGGAGTAAAGAATCTACATGCATCACTTTATATTCAATAGTTTACACACATTTCCAAGGTTGACCCAGGCGGATACATCCCCTTGTGACACAACAACCTTCTAAACTATTGTTACAACCCTTATTTACACTAAGGTGTATCCAATTTGAAAGAGAGCAACCTAAAAATTGAAATCAACAGTGCAATCTTTCTAACAGACCTTGGAGATGATCAAATTGGTCAAAGTCATTCATTTGTTTCATCCTCTCTTTTCACGTTTTTAACTCGCCCATTTTAATTCATGATGTGCTTTCACATATTAAATTAGATACAGTGGAGACCTACCCAAGGCTTTAGCTGATGCGCATCTAAGGGTAAAAGCACAAACTTGTGTCACACTTTATAAAGGAATTGGCCAACAACAAAAAAATTATGAACTTCGACCACACAAAAGTGGTCTTTATGTTTTGAATTTTAAAATGATGTAAACTGATGAAATGTAAAACTTTTGATGAAGTTTATTCCTGTATTTTTTTAGATTTTTTTTAAAATTGTTTTTATTTTCTTTTTTATCAATTTAAGAACAAATTTTGGAATGCTAAAAATTTCATTAAAAGGTGATTTCACAGGCCGTCAATAAAATAAATTGAAAAAAAAATCATTTCTCCCTAATTTTTTTATCCAAATAGATAACTTCAATATCTTGTGCATGGGGAAAAATAAATAAATTTTGATGTATATTTTTCTCGTAATAACATTTTAAGTCAAACTTGTTAGAATTTGACAGTTTTCACAAGATATCAACTATTATCTATTTTTTTAATCATTTTCATAAACAAATTATACCCTTTTGAAAAAGACTCTTTCCTCTTGTGACTCATATATATATATATATATATATATATATATATATATATATATATATATATATATGTTTTACTATTTTTTTAATTTCTAATCAGCCTCTTTTTTAACTTTAACAACCTAATTACATTATTTTAAAAATAAAATATATTAAAACTAATCAAAATATTAAAAATATTACATATTTGGATTCACCGCTATGAGCTCTACAAAAGGGTATTTTTCTTTTTTTGCAAAAAATCGTTAACTGGAGAAATACTTTGCTAAAGTTGAATGTTTCAAAAAATTCTAAAAAAAGGTGAGTAGGCAACCAACTAGACATGCTCGGTCGAGCCCATTTTGGCCGAGCATGTTTCAATCAAAATTAGGTCAACCGAGACATAACCGACCGACAATTGCTCAGCCAAAAATGGTCGATATAAATATTTTTATTTTTTTTCGACTCAAGAAAATTCAATAAAATACATATTTTGACCAAGGAAGACTTATTTCAACAAAAGAAGGTTTATTTTGACAATTTAGAAGACTTATTTTGACAAAAGAAGGTTTATTTCAACAATTTAGAAGACTTATTTCGACAAAAGAAAACATATTTGGACAATAGGAGAGTTATTTTTGAAGGTACATTTATCTTCAAGTTATTTAATCGATTATGTCTTTATTTCCATGAATGTGTTTAAAGTTTGTTTTCAATATTTTTCATTTGAATATTGTTAAGAACTAGAGTTATTAGGTTATGGTGTACACATGTACAAAGACCCACAATTTAGTTGCATCTTATGATGACATTCATTCTACATATCATGATGATTTGATATGTCCATAGAGCCACATGTTCTTTTTATATCCTTCCTTATTTTATACATTGTGATGTGTTTCACATGATCACCAAATTCCCCCATAGCTCATGTGAGACCTATATCGATAAATTAAAGATATATACCTTTCATGATGCTTGGAATATGTAAATTGGTGATCTATTTTGTTAGCCTAGATCATATGCATATGCACATTCATGCTTCATCGTCTTTTCTTACATTACATGATGATATCAAGCTTACCCATGACAAAGAGAAACCACCTAATAAATGAGATATATATGAATTAAATTCTTAGATTTCACTATTATTGATCACCAATTCTATGTTCTTCCATTCTTGTTCTTACATCCTTCTTATGCCTATATTTTATTAAATTTACCTTTGCCTTTACTTTTATTTCCAACTTGGACTTATCTTTTATGTATATATTATTTTTCTATTTTATGTTTTGCATGCTTATGTTTATTAGATTTTTGTTTAGCAATCAGGATTTTATGACATTTGTCTTATAATTTTGGTTTCTCTTGTTGCCTCATTAATTCTTAAATTTTCATGCATGTATTGTGATACTTTTTGAGCATGTAACTTTTCCACAAATTATTCTTTGACTATTGACTACTTTCTTTGATCCTATATATGTTCATGGACCACACTTTTATCTAGTTACCACATAGACTAGAGGGCATCATGCATTCCATTACATCTTATACCTTCATTATGTTGCATCTTCATATTATGGGAATCATGATTCTATCCCTTTACATCTTATGCTTATATGGTTATATCCTTACATTTTAGGTCATTAATCTAATTTTATTTGTCACATCCTTGCATTTAAGGAATCATGCCTTCCCCTTTGTGATCTTATCCTTTCATTGCTATATACCTTTTCATATGAGATATATATCATGTTTTCTCTCTTTCACATCATATAAGTCTTTTATTATGATATATTTAAATTAGAGGCATCATGCCTTTCCCCCCTCATGAGTTCCATTATACTATCCTACCATCTAGGGAAAAATAGCTTTATGCATGTGCAAAATCATGTGTTTTCCCTTGCACCTCTTCTCTTCTCTACTTTTCATTTATTTCTCACATGTGGGTTTAATCCCTTGTTCTTGTGCATTTAACTCCTTCCTTGTAACATGATCTACTCTCATGTGTTCACCCTCTAGATCCTTTTATATAATGTTTAGGTTATCCAACCTATTGTGCCCCTACATCAAACTCCTTAGGTGTGAAATAATGTGTACAAATGAATTTCCAAGATTCAAGAACAAATGAGAAGAAGTGGTAGTTTGATGCTAGATTCAAAGTTCATCAAGATTGTCTCATCCTTCCCTAGACACTCATACTTTGCATGATTAATTTATGTTTTTCCCCTTATTTAAATGTTTTCCTCAACCTCACCTACATGGCATGTACACTAACTGAGTCTCTATCCAAGTCCCTTTCCTTTTTAATTGTTAATTAAATTTCTTACATGTTGTCCAAGTTTTCCCATGCTCTTACATTAGGTTGGCACATGTCTTAGGTTCACTTGAATTGATTACATGTACAAATTATACAAGTGGTGATCTACACATTTAGGTATTTATCGAGCTCATGATGTTTCTCTTTCTATGTTTTATAGTACTCATTTTATTAAAAGATCCACATATTTCAATGCACATTTAGTGGTGATCTAGTAAGTGATGTCATGATTTAGCACGTGCATCTAGTTACATGCTTTAAATATTTTCAAGTGATATATATTCCAAATTTATGCTCATGATGTGTTTGTAATTTATGTATTTAAAGAAATTTTAATTGATGAGTCTTTTTTCAAGTGATATATATATATATATATATATATATATATATATATATATATATATATATATATATATATATATATCTACAATATATGAGCTCATGATACCAAATTTTCTCATGTGATATGTTTGTAATTTCAATGATTTTTTTTACATTGGCTTTAAAACAAATGAACAATTTATAATTTAGTGTTAGATATTTATTCAATATTAACCGTACATGTTCCATTGAAAGCTCATGTGTGTACAAATTTGTATGCAAGTGAATTCAAATTTGAGTCCAATTTGTGATGGAAAATAAAAGGACTAGATCGAGGAAGTATGATCGAACATGAATAAGACAGGGGAAAAGAAAAGTGGATGAAGGAACATCTACTGAAGAACAACCCATGGAAAATATTGATGACCAAGGTGACGTACATGTACAAGAACAAACTAAACCTAGTAATAGAAATTTTTTCTATGGTATGGAAAATCTAATGGAGATGGATGAGGATTCTCTTTTCAATAATATTTCATCTAAAAATATGTTATCTGAAAGTACGTTAAAATTACACTAAAAAGGAATATGGGATGAATTTTTTGAAGAAAAATCTCTAGTTAGAAGAGCATGGTTAGTTGCAAAGTTATTTAGACAAAAAAAAATGACCCCTATTTTGGAGTTGTTAGGAGTTGATAATACAAAAAATTCATCATCAGATTCATTAAAATAAACAATTGTTGAAAACTTGCAAGAAGCATTGAAATGTATTGAAAACAAGAGTCAATCTAGTGATTTAAGTGTTGCACATTGAGCATTGATGATTGTAATTTCTAGTAAGAAATTATCACATAGAAGACAAGTTCAAGCAATATCTGAATTACTAAATGTTTCTGGGAGAACTATTCAAAGGTATATTGAAAAGAGAAATGAAATAGATAGAAAATTTGAGAAAAACTGGGTAAATATTTATAGGGTTCCACGAAAAGATAGAATTTCAGAAGATGTAAAGAGACAGGTGGCTGAACATCTAGGGTATATGAATGGCGTAACAAGAGGATCTACACACCTCATAACCATATATCCTCTAATTCTATTTTTTCTTCTATAAAAAGGGAACATGGTAAACACATTTTATTGTGAAACTAATTTTCCAACATCTCTCCATTTTTGTGTGCCAATAACACTCCTAGCAAGAGATGAATAAAACCGCTCATTGTTGATTTCATCATAAGGATTGAATGATTGAATTGTCTTGATTGTGTTATCCTAAATTTTTGACTTGTTTAAAAATTTGGATAACCAATCAAAATTTTGATAAATTTGAAGATTTTCTTCTCTAAGGCATGTATTACGAGGTGCAAAGATTAGCGAATCTCAGTTTTAGATTTATAATCCTTTGGGTTACCTTTTTTCTCTCTTTCTTTTTCGTTTTTGTCAATTTCTGAGTCTTTTTCCTTGTCTTTTTGGTCAAAATCGGGTTTTTTGGGCAACTCAGCAGAATAGGAAAATTTTAGCCCAAGAGCAAAATTGCTAAAACTTTTAAAAGTTTTGATTTTTGCTTAAGTGAGCCTAAAAGTCCAATTTCTTCAAAATGCTCATTTTTGACAAAAATAAAATTGTCAAATGAGCTAAAAAGCCCGATTCTCTTTAAAAGCACTTGCAATTGCATCTAAAAGGTCTGAATTTACATTAAAATACTTGCAATGTCTTTTTAAAAACTCGATTTTGTGAAAAGGCACTTACAAAGACTTTTGAAAAGTCTGATTTCATTAGAGGTCGATTTACTTCACTTGTTTTGAATTTTCAAAAACCCGAAGTCATCCATTAAAGGAGCAGTTCGAATTCCATTTCGCGTCTCTTCCTTTTTTCATAGAGAACTCATAAATCCCGAAGCTTTAAAATCGGGCTTTTCAACTATTGATATTCGAGTCTCTTTCATTTTCTGAGTTTGTGTACGCGCCTAGGGTTTTCCTCCAACATTTTTTGTTTATGTCTTGAATAAAACACGTTTCTCTTCATCTTCTTCACACGTTTTACTGTTATATATATTGATACGTCATATTCATTTCTAATACATTCGCATTTTGTCTATTCTTTATTCACTCCTTACATTTGTAAATATACAAAAACCGCATTTTTCTTTTTATACTCAAAAACGCCTTCTCTTCACTCGCCTTCATCATTTTATAAAAACGTGTTATTCTTTACCCTTGTTAAGAACGCATTTTCCCTCCATACATCCTCCATTCTATACATTTTCAGCTAAGGATTATAGAAACACATTTTTTATATATTTCAAAATTTCACTCGCCTTCATCTTTCATTCACATCCTTCATTTCGTTCCCATGTCTTCCGTAACCTTTCATAATCCCATTCCCATTTCTTTGAAAAGATGAACAAAAACAAAAAAGTGATGCTCTTTCAAAGTAAATTAGGTTTTTGTTTATCCATTACAAGTCGGAGATTTTAATGAAGAATGCAAGAGAGAAAAGTTTTCTTACTTGCAATGTCTCTTCCAAAACCTGAATTGCAACTAAGTCACTTGTAATGAATGTTCTATTCTAAGGAACAGTCATACAAAGTTGCAGACCTGAACATGAAGATTTTAAGAATGAACTGGTTTTTCGAGAGGGAAAATCTACACCGTCCTTTTTATTACCATGATTGCTAATACAAAAGAGAGTTATCACTTGTTTGTTTTTGTGCTAGCTGATGATGTGTTATCTTTGCTTGAAAAGGCTGCATCTAAATCATTGCCACCATTGAAGGATGACAACGACCCTCAAAATCATACAAAAGATGGAGGTTCAGGTGACGATTTTGGTAGGGACTCCGTTGACTGTGATAAAAAAATTGTCTCACAGAGTTAGGGAGGAGAACTGTTGAAATGTTTTGTGTTGGCATACTTCTACAACAATCATGTTGAAATGACCTATTAGAAAGGTGTTTCCATCAAAATGCAAGAGGAATTGATTTGTGAAAAGAAGCAGCAGCAGTCCTAAAGTGCATACTTTCAAGAGTCTTAGAAGTAAAAAGATAGATCACAGATATGTGTAAGGATAACATAAGAAAGTTAGACAGAGATCTATGAAGAGTGAAGAATAATTGAACAAAATGAAAAACATTCATGCCAAGGGAAAGTGATGATATTTCCAGCAGATCTTTAAAAAAAGATATTTTTCATCAAAAGATCTTCTTACCTATGGAAATTAGTAACATGCAAAGGCAGTCCTATACAGGTCTATTGAAATAAGACGGTGAATCAAGACATCTTGGAAAAAGGAAAAGGCAGTTGATTAAAGAACAATTTGTAGCAACATGATGACTTCATCAATAGAGGATAACATATAGTTTACTTATGTTATGTTTTATGTATTTTGTTTTGACAAGTTATATGTGAAAGCAAAAATTATAATTGCAAGTGTTTCTTTCACTTGCATTTTTGTAAAATGTAATTACATGTAATCAAATTACAAGTCAAATTACAATAGGATTTGTAATTTGGGATAAGTCAATTGCAAGTAGTTGATGGTTGAGAGAATTTCTCAAGTTAGTTGGGATCCTCCCATCTTTTTCTCATGACCTCTCTCCTATAAATACTTGAGAGGGTCCTTTGTAATTTTGGGGGGATCTTTTGGCAATGCAACAAAATTCTGCCAATTTGTGTATGCATTCTAAGACTTTGAGTTTAGATGTAAATCAGATTGCAATCAATAAAGAAAAAAAATTGCTTCCAAACTTTGTATTGGTATAGATTGTGATGTGACGACATTATATGGAATTGATTGTGAGTTTTTGTGGTGTTATACAAGAGAGATTTAAACTCAATCTTGCAGACTTTGAGCTGCAAATTGTATTTAAAGTTTTAAATTGGTTTTTAGATTTGATACAGCAGACTTTGAGTTGTTTATCACATTTGAAGCTATTGTAGAACGCTCAAGCAAAGGGGGTAATTTGCAGACTTTGTGTTGCTTTTATTTTCTATGTTTGTCCATCAAAAGTACATCATGCAGTTAGATTTTGAGCTGCTACATACTATACTTAATTACCAGAAAATCATCTAAAAAGGTTGATAGGAGAGTAAATTGTTAAAAATACTTTGTGCTTTCAATTTGATTTCCCGTCTCGGAGGAGCAACATAGGACTTTGTGCCTTTATGGAAACTTTGCTTCTTTATTTGTTTACTTCATAAGTCATTTATGCTTTCAGCTATGATTCTTTTTCTGTAAAGAGAAGAGTCTAATCTTTCCTGAAACAAGAGGAGAGATTATCATTCCACCCATATTTGTTTTTAGTTAGTTAGACAGGGAGAGCCTTCCCTTAAATAGGAGAGTTTAACTCACACACTGTGGTTGAAACCACCATTTTGCTAACCCTTACAAGTTTGCAAAATATTACCCAACAGATTGTTCATAAAATCTCGTCTCTAATTGTGACTAATCTATCTCAATTAGCCAAATTAGGGGAGTATGAATTGTTTGATCTATAAATTTTAGAGCATTTTCTAATCTAGCAATACTCTCATGATATATATTTGATCTAACTTGAGCATGTTGCTCAAAATGAGGGGAATGATGAGATCCCTCATCGACCATGATATATATGTGTATAAATAAAGAGAGATATGCATATCATTAAAATAAAATATACACGATTTTAAACAAATATATCAAATTTCAAAACTAAGACATTTTTAACTTTATATGTCTAATGAGATAGTTCAAATTATAGATCTATGTTCAATAGTTCACCTTCTACAACTTAGATAACATAAGAAATTTGACAACTCCAAAGAGACTTGATATACATGCATATATACAAACACATGTATTTGTGTATATATACATATATACACACGTGTACACATGTATATACATATATGTATATATATATTTATGCACGTACATGTACATGTATGTACATACATGTGTGTGTATGTGTATGTGTATGTATACATATGGGTATATATGTATGTATGTATATATGTATATACATGCACATCTAGCATATATATATATATATATATGTATGTATGTATGTATGTATGTATGCATATGTACATGTACATACATATATTTATACATACATACATACATACATACACATATGCATATGTGCATACATACATATACATATATGTACATATGACTACATACATGTACATATATACATATATACATACATACATGTGTACACATGTGTACATACATGCATACATCCATACACATATATGCATACATCCATACACACATACACGTATATGCATACGTGTACATACATACACATATGCACATACATACATGCACACATGTACACATATATATGCATACATACATGTACATGTATGTACATGTAACCACATGCATACATACATATATATACATATGGATGTATATATGTACATACGTATACATATATACATATACATGCACACATAAACATATATGCACATACATACATACACATGTAAGATTAAAACTAGGGCTATTTATTTAGAGTTGACTTACGTGTTTAGGTTACAATTTAATTAAGGTTCAACAATGGTTAGAGATCAATCAAGTCGAGTAAGATTGAAAAAAAGTTAGAGTTAATTTTAGGGATAAGGTTAAAGTCAAATAGGGTTAGATGAATGGGACAAGGGGTGGATTTTAGGGTTTAGCAAATGATGTTAAACTAGAATAATTTGTAATGACTAAAGATGACCTTAGTAGATGATGGTTAGAGTTAATTTTAGGGTTATGGTTAAAGTTCAAATAGGGTTAGATGAATGGGACAAGGGGTAGATTTTAAGGTTTAGCAGATGATGTTAATCTAGATGAATTTGTAATGACTAGAGATGACCTTAGTAGATGATGTTAATTTAGAAGAATTTTTAATGACTAAAGATGAGTTTTAATCACTAATCACTAATATAGAAGAATTTGTAATGACTAAAGATGAGTTTTAATCACTAATCACTAATCTAGAAGAATTTGTAATGGCTAAAGATGAGTTTTATGGGGAAGATATAAATAAAAACACCAACTCGTATTGCAAATTTAGTGATTGTATTGAATATGATTTAAATTTAATGAGTGGTTTGAAGTTTTTGACCTTAGCAAATAATCTTAATCTAGAAGAATTTGTAATGACTAAGGATGAGTTTTCTATAGCAGATATAAAACAAAAATGTCCTTAACTCATATTGAAATGTTTTAATGAGGGGTTTGAATTAGCAAATGATGTTAATATAGAATAATTTGTAATGATTGTCTCATATGACTTGAAACTACCACAAATTATTTTTTCTCTCTTGGTAGGGTTTGTAGGATAAATATAAAGTGTTCTTAATTCTTCTCTCTACCTACTACTTGAACCTCACCACACTTGCCCACTTCTGCATAGATGTTTTAGAGAAAAACATAAGTTGCAACATTTTTAGGATCCAAATTTGGCTATATCTACAAGTCATGATAGAGTGTTAGATCTAGAGAGTAAACCATATGGAACCTTAAATAGTTTTGGTGTCGAGTGTTCAACAATGACCTACTTGTGCTGTCATAGTGCACTGTAAATGTTGTCTATCTTATCCATACATTCACCGAGTCATGGAAATGAATTGTTTTAAGTTATCTAAATAGAGCTTTTTTCCTAACTGGATCATACCTTTGAAGGCATTCCATAGGTTTTCTATTGTCTTTCATGGCATTTGATGTTAAAGTATTTGGGAGGAGATTTCAAATCATGGTCACAACTACATTGAAGTTGATGCCACTAGAGTTGTTGTGTAATTATTTGACCTTTTAATAAGATGCCTTAACCTTGCATCAACATTAGTAACTCTAGTTATCATTGATCATTTTACTTTAATCATTGTCACCTTAGGCTCCACACCTTTTCCTTTGTTGAATCTCATACTTCAAAGGATCCATGCATTTTTGTATTAAAGTTTTGGAAGTTAATCCCTATCATTACTCAGTAGGCGTTATTATTTTATTTTTTTACCAGGAAGTGGAGAAGTGGGATGCATGAAAAAAAAAAAAATCATCAGCAAGTGGAGGGGGCATTCCCATTTTCAAATTTGAGAAATTTCTCAAAATATAAGTTAAAACACATCATTAGTTAGTGGGTGTTTCATTTTAATGAAAATTGGTTTCAAGCTTGTATCATTTTTTGTTGGTGCATTTTTATTTGTTTACTATTTCTTTAATAGAAACTTCATAAACTTTTACTTGAAATTGGAAGGTATGTTATGATTTTATGGTTTACCTTATATAGTCGACATAATTCAAAACATAGTTACATGTTTACAGGATTGGGTATACCCTTTTATATGCTTATGTTAGGAGACACCCAGGCATTTTTTAGAACAACTCAAGAACATCAAAATACATTAAAAAATCCCAAGTCAATTTATACTTGCTAAGAGTTGAGAAATGCATTAGAGTTACAAAACAACTCCCATAAATGAGAGGTTTTACCCCATTTCTACTCCTCTTTGAGTAGTCTTACAAAAAACAAACCAAAATAACAAAAACCAAACCCCAATTATTTCACTGCCTTCCAAAGGGTTTAAATCAAAAAAACTTGAAAACCTAGAATTTATATATGCCATTTAGAGTTATATTTACAAATTTTCAAACCCCAAAAAAATTTACAAACAACTTTGGCAAGGGTTTCATATTGCCAAAAATTTGTTTAAAAAACCACTACCAGTTTTCTTCTACACTATTCAAGTCAAAAATGTAAAATGCAAAGGCTAACATTTCACAATGCTTGCAGTTTTCTTTTACACTATTCAAGTCAAAAATATAAAATGCAAAGGCTAACATTTCACAATGCTTTTCAAAACCCAAAATATATATTTCACAAATCAAGCAAACAACCATAAGGCCATTGTTGTGTGCCAATTATAAAGCACCAACTGTCGAACAACAACCTTTCGGCTCAAACAAATTCATATATATCTCAAACCCCCATGCATGTCGTGCAAACAAAACACAAGAAGAAAGCCATAGAATAGGAGAAAATGTAATGAAACCTGGGCATGTTCAACTCTATTTATCGTTGTTGGAAAACCCTAGCTTGGTTTATGGTCACTCACCCAAAACTCTTCCGCTCGAACAAGCAAAATGGTCAGGCCCATTTTTTTAATTTTTATTACTTGTTGTTTCAGTCAGAAGGTATTCGGTCAATAGGGTTTTTGCTTAAACAAACCCAGCTGAAAAGGTTTTTCCATGTCAACATTATGTCACTGCTACATGGTTGTGATGGTGTGGAGCCTAATCAATCTCCAAGTGGGAGATTGTTGGTGTGTGGCGATTGATCATGCTATACTGTACATCTCGGCATGTATCCTTGCCCCCAAGAAAAAATTTCCTCCTTTTTTCGCGTCGTCACCGAAAAAAGAAAAATCAACAAAAAAGGGAAAAAACACATTTTGTAGAACCCTAATCTAGAAGCTTCTAAGCTTGTTAAAAAGGGGTTCGGATGGGTGTTACAGTATGATGAAAAACACAATTATTTGCAAGATTGTAATAGGTTTTGCACTGGATAATAAAATTATTGGATGGTTGCATTTTGGTGGATGTAGCCTAGATTGGGTGAACCACGTTAAATTCTCTATATTATAATTTATTCTGTGTGCATTTTAGTTTCTCTGTTTATTAATTAAATCTACATTTAATTGTTAGATATCTGCCATTTCTAACCCTAACAGTGGTTTCGACCAAAACCCTACCAGTCAAATACCTTTTGGCCGGAACCCATTCATTCGAAATTATTTTTTGGTTGGAAGTGATACACTATTATTCTTTTACCCTTAAGAATTTTCAATGTTTTTATTACCATCATGGCGGAGTACCTAGATAACGTGCAGATGGTGGCAATATTACTGCAAGAATTTTTAGGTAGTGGTGGGTGCAACTTGCATACGATCTCGAACCAGCATTAACACCTCCTCACACATTTGACGCTCACCAGCATTAATTCCTCCTCACACGTTTCATGCTTAATTATAGATAAATTTATTTTTTGTGAAGAAATTTGCTTTGTTTAGCTTTAATGCTAAAGAATTCATTTAGTTCGTTTAACAATAAAATGGCATCTAGACTCCCCATCCTTGCCAATACCAGTGATATTGCAAGCAATAATGATGTTTTTTATTAGAGGTAAAGAAGGTTTTGATGGGGCCCCAAAATAGAATACAACTAATTTTGAAGGGCTCTGTAACCCTATCTAAGGCAAGCAAGTTGTAGATAAGATAAATCACATATAGACAATAACAAAACAATAGTATCAGTTAACAAGAAGACAAGACTACACAAGTTGCATCAAAAAACAAGAGAGGGACTAGATCCCTAAACAACCAAATTTTAACTAGGACCTGGAAACCTTAAGTGAACATAGAACCTGCCTACATTAGCCAAGCATCAATAAACCATCTACTTAGGAAAAACATCACTAATCCAAGAGAAAAAGGCAACTAAATGGTTAAGAACACCATCAACCCCAAACCCATAATCAAAAACACCAACAACTCCAAGATCCCCGCCTCATTAGGGGATTTAGAGAGCACACCAAAACACTAAAGCACATCCATCTTCATGTAGCAACATCCCACCTCCACCTCAATAGGTGAGAGCTCCCCTCTACAGGAGAATAAGAGATGAGAGCCCCACCCTCCAAAGCCTTCACACAAGCTCCCACACAAGCTCCACCTTGATAGGAACAAGTTGACCAGAATCTCCACCAAATCAACAAACAACCATCTCCACCTTAATAGAAGAGGGAACTGCCTCAATGGGAGCAATCTCCTCCTCTAAAGAAGACCCCACTTGTAGATCTAGAGAGAATGCAAAGACTTCAGAAGGCCAAACCAACATATCCTTGTTTGGCATAACAGAGTGCAAATATAGGAAAAAAAAACACACTTCAACCAACCAGACAAAACCCAAAAAATATGAGCCTTTAGAATAAAAATATGAAGCTGCTCAACCCAATAAAGAACCTCAAACCCTTGCATTAATAATAACTTTGAAACCCAATTGATGCACAAGAAAAACCAAATCAATACAAGGCCCAAAGCCTAGAACAAAGAGAAACTAGAAGGCTTCAACAAGCAGAAGTAAAAATTCAGAACAAAAGACCTGAACCCCACCAGAAGAGAGAACATCACAAGCCACCTGGGGGCCAAGAGGAATAGTAGTGATCTCAACAAAGAGGATCCAAAGACACATAGCCAAAGAGAACATGACTGTAAAATACACTCAACTAGAGAGAATAAGGCCATAGAGAACACAACAGTGAAAAGAAACACAAGCCAAAAGACCACTAAAGGAAAAGTCCCATTTTTTGAGTGAATGAGAACAACCAAGCCCTGAGAGGAACAAGGGGCCACAAACAGGATGAAAATAAGGAGAAGGTCCAACAAAAAAGAACACCAAGCTACCCCAACACATCGGTTAGAGCTAGAGATAAGTCCAAAACTCCACACAACCAACCAGAGGGAGACACCACCACTCCATAGAGAGGGGGCTAGAAGAACCCAAAACACTCTGAGAACAAAAAACCCCAAAAGAAAGCCACCAAAAAAATAGTGGGAAGAAGTGAAGGACAACCAAGAAGAAGCAAGAAGCAGAATAGGCCAACACAAAGAGCCCCCAAGCCATCCTACTACGCTGAATAAGAGCATAAATAAGCCCATTCTTTAACCAATCTTCCTCAAAGAAACTAATACACACCCACACCCACTGCAAGGAAAGTAGCCAAAATAAAAGCAGGAAGAGCAAACACAACCAGATTGAGAGAGGGAGAAAGAGATAGCCTCCTTCATTCACACTAGGAACAACATCAAAATGACCCACGAGCAGAGGAAGGAGAGCAAGCGTCGCACTAGAGGAGGTTCCGACCCAGCTCCCACATAGCACCAGATGGGAGGAAAGAGACTCACACCGCCCAAGAAAACAACACCACAAAGGCTTTGGAAGGTAGATAACCAACCCCCAAACACCATCATTGTCGTTTGCATCCAAATCTTCATCACCTATAGAATCACCATTCAAACCTGTGTCACTACTACAGTTCCTACTCATTGTCATCGATAAAGTAGTATATGAGTTGTTCATTTAGGCCCACTAATTGTTATGTTAAACTTGTCTTATGTATATTCCTTTTTTAGTATGTTTACAATATCTATATAGTTTTTTATTAGAGGTAAATAATGGGTTTTGAAGGGGCCCAAAACCCTTTACAAAAAAAATAGTTGAAACATAAGAAAACTACAATAAGTATATATTAGCCCAACCACGGTGTACCATTAGCAAAAATTTAGCCAAAAAGGAGGAACATAAACATCAACATTACATATTCTTTAGTATATCCACAGCCTCCACATCGCACGCTAGATCCTTCTAACCATCATCAAAGGCTTCAAATAATTCTTTAATAGGAGCACCAACCTGAGCTTTGGTCTTATTATGGGTCCTGGCCCTAGGCCCACCCACAATTACCTTGGTAATCAAAACAATATTCATATCAACACCCTTATCACCAGACACCTCACCCACCAGCAACACCAATCTCGCCAAACTAAACAATCTCCTTGCATTTTTTGGTCATTTCTAAAGGGGAGGTAATACCAACATATTCAAAATTAACCTCAGATTTATCCACTTCCCCACCCTTTTCCATGTTAGCATAAAGCCTCTCCAAATGAGTTTCAAGGGATAGAACCCTACCTTCAAGATTTTACTTCATAAGATCTCTATAGTTGTTGTGGAAGAAAGTAGATTTAATTTTCTTTAGGCTTCGATTAAAGATGTGTCTGTTGATAAAATAGTCAACGATCGAGTAGCATTTAATGTGTTGTTCTAAAAAAAAAAAATTCAAATCGTTTCCAAGGTTGCTGAAGTAGTTTTTAAAACAAAATAGTTACCACATTAAACTATGTTTAAATTATATAATACATAAATTAATTAGTGTTTAGTGTGATGGGAAACAAGCAAGGAATTGTCTCTATTAGTGACCACAATGCCCGAGTTGTTGACAGTTTCAAAGGAAAATGTTGTGAGATTATTTTATTGAGCAAAGGCAATTGGCCACAGGAAAGGGTCGCCCATGTTTGTGATTTCTTTGCGCTCCCTTGTGTGAATTATTAATGAGTATTTAGAAGAAAAAAATTGTGTTTTTATATCATTTAGGGTTTTCAAAGGAATGGTTGTTGGTTTTGTACAGGCGGAATCCTCAGATTATGGAGTTTTAGAGGGGAAATATGAAGAGAAATGTAGATTTTTTGGTAAATTTTGTAGGGATTCCATTGAGTGAGATTGTGAAATACCCCAATTTGTTGGTATAAAGATTGGAAGGAAGAATAATTACCAAATATAAAGTATTTCAAGCATTGAAGTTGATGGGAGCGATAAAGAGAACAATGAGTTTTCCTCAGATTGTCATGTTGAATGATGAACATTTCTTGGAGAAGTATGTTATTTCAAATGCCAAATCCTCTATTTTGCTAAATATGTTCAAAGGGAAAGATGATACTGAGCTTTTTGATAGGCAGGAATATTTGATGAGCATGGCAGAAAATGATTACCAGATTTAGTATGATTTTTTCTAGGCACTATGTTTAAAATTAGCCTAGTTTTGGAATAAATGGATTACAGTAATGTAGATAAGAGGCCAATTTTTTTCTCTTTTATCATTCTTTCCACAAGAAAATTCCTTATAGCATCAAAGACATGCAGTTGTAGATGACCACGTTATAAGAATGAGATGCAAGAATGGGATCAATTTAATGATCGTTATACTGAAGCAGAGGTACAACTTATCTTCTTTGCATTTCCTTTAAATGGGTAGAATATTAAGATGGGTAATTTATTTCATCATGCACAAGTGAAATTTATATGTTGCTTTGTGACATCTATTGCATCTTATGAGAATGAAATGTAAGAATGAGAACAATTTGAGAACGATGCTTACTTCCTTAAATTGAAGCTAAGCTTTAACTCGTCTTCTTTGCATTTCTTTTTAATGGATAGATACTAAAATAGGAATCTTATTTCATCGCACACAACTGATATTTATTTATTATGCTTAGTGACATCTATTGTGATTGCTTCATTAGATTATCATCTATGTAGATGACTACAATGCTTCACTAAATTCAAGATGCCTCTTTATGGCAACCTTTTCTCCGCATGGAAGATCTTGTCTTTGCAAGACAAAAAATGAATTCACATGATAAACCAGACACATCAGTTGCTTGTTACTTCCATTCACAATACATTTGGTTCCTATCATGGAAATGAGAGGTTTTAACTTTGTTTTTAATTATGCGTACTTTATTATTTTCATTAGATGGACATTACATATTTCTATGATCGTTTGGTTGTGTTGCCTTACAAGTTCATGAAATTTTCTTTTTGCGAGTTTTCTCTCATTGCCCCTTTTATTCTCCATAATGGCCTTCCAATCCATATCCCAATATATAGTTGTAAGAGTTTGTATGATCATTTGTGAGTAAGAGAGTCTATACTAAGTCAGCTTCCAAAGTGCATACTTATCAATTGATTTGATTTGGTTCCTTTTTCCTGGTGATAATACTTTTGATTTAAACTTTGACCTGTATGACTATAAATCTTGAGAGCTTTTGAAAACTTTTACTATATTACATTAGTCTTTTGCATATAAGGTTATAGTACTTTTTTTTTGGTCTGCTTTTGGTTTAATGTTTGTTTCAATTGTTCAGTGGAAGAGATGAGAGTTAGCCCCTTATTACAATACAAATATAATGAAAATGATTTTAGTCTCCATTATCTTCAATTCAACCATTTACTTAACTCTGCTTGGAATATATCAAATGTAAACCCATTGAAGCAACTAATGATATCTTGATTCACATCAAAGGCCAAGTCCATCTAGTGCCCTCATTGTGGATAGCACTAATTCAGGTCACCTAGCACAAAACATGTGGATATTTAGAGCATGTCCTCTTATCCACACCTCAACCTTTCATGAGAAAGAAATTACAAATTAGCAAATTTGTAATTCTCCTCCTAGACATACAAACATCAGATACATCCCCCAATGAGCTTTGGCAATTATAGGCATACAAAAGATTCTAATTGTTTCCAAATTTCTAGCTTAAGAAATGTTAAGATCCGAGTTCCTCAAGAAACTAATTTATCTTACCTTCCAAAGAGAATGCATTTAAAGAAAAAAAATTATAAGGAAATAACTTTATTGTGTAGAAAATGTCAAGCTCATTTGAAAAAAAAGGCAAGCTAAATCATTTTTATCATCAAAGTTTAGTATACTTCCATCCAAGAAAATATTATTGCCTTGCATCTAGAAACATAAGAAACACATTTCCACTTATAGTTTTTGCACATCAACTATGTAGACAATGTGTCAAATCTGGAAAAGTTTACAAAACACTTCTAACGCTTTTATTCACAAGAGTGCTTGGAAGTAGTTTAGACCCTATTTTCCCATAATCCTGGAAGTCTTTGAGAACAAATCATGTTGTTGTAAACAATCTACAGTGGCCCCTAGGACATTCCTTCAACAAAATTTTCTATGGAATGCATATATTGTGATTGAAAAATCATAAGCACTATGAAAATATGTGACATGCAAACTAAATAGAGAAATTTAAATAATTATTGGTGTCCAATTGATGGTTTTTGTTGGGATTAAGGTGTCTCAACCTTAGAGTCCTAACATTGATTTAATTGATGTAATTTAATGTATTCATTTGTATAATTTAAATGCCTATGGTGTCATGTCACAAATTGGGACCCATCGGTTGGCTAGCATCCTCGTTGGAGGTGATTGGATGACACATCATCATCCCAAGTGGACATAGGCATCCCACTTTGGAATCTATGACATATGACAAATTCTATGACGTGTCATAAGGCATCTTTGAATGCATGGGTGAAAATTGGTGCCCAAGTTGGGTTATGATAGAATATAAGAGAATCAACTATTTTTAGTTAGTTATGACAGATTCTCTTATAGTTGTAAGTGTTGTTAGCTATGATAGATTATATGATAGTTGTAAGATGTGTAATACATATGTCATAAGCTAATTTTAGCATATTCTAGGCGCCCAAGCTTGAAAGAAGACTATTTGCATGTTTGACAAATGTAAGGGGATATTAAACATGTGTCCAAATGCATGTCTAAGGTGTTGGAAATTGTGCCATGTGGATTTGGATACTCCCCATCTTCTAGATGTTTTTTGAAGCTTGTATCACTCTATTTATTGAGTTCCTTGAGTTGTATAATGCATAGTTTATTTGCAGGTAATGAAGTGTTGCCAATATCACTCCAGAAACAGGTGTTTGTGTTGAAGCACTTGTTGAAGAAGCTTGTACTTGGTGATATCTTATAACCATTATTTGAAGTAATAGAGAAAGTACTATGATTTTGGAGGGTGGGGTTTTTTACCTGAAAGGGTTTTCTCCATGTATAATTGGTGTTGTTGTTTTATGCTTTCTTGTTGCCCTATTTCTAGTATTCCATGTATGTGATTCTCTTATTGTAACAGTAAAAGGTGTTAAAAAAAAATTTTGTTACTCTCGCCTACTTAGATTAGTGTAGGAATTTTTATCCACTCACCCAACTTCCTTTTAGTTGGTATCAGAGCTTAGCTAGCCTTGGTTCCTTTCTTGGGTAGAAGGGTTTTTTGAGCTAATCTCTATTTTAGTGGGAGTTTTGTAGAAGTGTGTATGTCATAACCTTGTTACAGGAAATAGATGGTAGACACATCTAGGATGATTGAGATGGAAAAATTTAACGGTTTGGTAATTTTGAGTTGTGGAAGCTCAAAATGGAAGACATATTAGTAGACTGAGACTTATGGCTTGCAATTTCAGGAACCAAACCATCAAGCATTAAACAAGAGGATTAGGATCTCATGGATAGGAAAGCCAAGGGTCTTATTAGACTTTGTTTGGCTGATTTTGTTCTCCTAAATGTCCATGAAGATAAAACTTATGCTTCTCTGTGGAAGAAGCTTGGTGATGTCTATCAAGCTAAATACCTGGTAAACAAGCTTTTCCTAAGAAAGAATATGTATTCTCTAAAAAATGGAAGATGGAGGATCCATTTTAGGTCACTTGAACTCTTTTAACATGTTGGTTGCACAACTGGGTTCCATTGGAGACAAAACAGATGAACAAGACCATTGCATGCTCCTTTTGTGTTTGTTTCTGGATTATTGGGATCACTGTAATGTCCCCTTTTTAGCATGATCTTATTTTGTGATGGTTAGCCTATTATTTTGATCCTCGTATGCTAGTGTGTTGGATAGGGGATCTCAATGGTAGATGATGGTGGATATTGTTGTTTCCACCCCTTCAATTCAGTTTTGGGTTCAATGTAGGCCTTTGCAGTTTAGTGTTCGCCAACTTCTGACGACACAACAAAATACTGAGTTTGGAGGGAGTTATCAATATTTTTGTGGTATAGTTATTTATTTAACTTATTCATATATTATAAAGTCAATTTGACTTTATAAAAGTAAACTCCACTTAAATATATTATAAAGTGATAAATAAATCACTCAAGTCAGAAAGTGTGCCCAAGGTATTTTAGTCAACTATTGAAAATGACTTAAATACATTTTAATGTATTTAAATGGAAAAAGTCGTACATTTCTTGGAAGTCATGCTTTTTGGAGATATAAAGGAAAATGTGCAAGTTGACCTCAACTATTGATTATTTGACATTGCATCTTTGGATTTTCTATATGGTTTTTGTCTGGGACAAGGGTTTTAGGATTTTCTTCATTGGAGAGTGATAATTCTTCAACGTTCTATGATTGTGAGACTGTGAAATACCAATTGAATGGTTGCTACTGAGGGAGCTTCGTACAGGAGTTCATTTGTGCTTACATTTGAGTTTCTATTTAGTTTTTACCTATTTACAATAAGGGAGAGGCTTTCACATCTGGGACACCATCGTCATTAGTTATTCTTGCTTTCAGTAAATAATCTTCAATATTCTTCAGAGGCAGTGTAAAGGCTCAAAAATCTCATTTACAAAATTTTAACCCTTAGTCTCTAAAATAATTTAATAATCCTAAAAAGGTGCAGAATAAGAAGAATAATTTAAATACTTTCATCACTTAAATTCAAATGGAATATCATACATCAATGAATCAAGTATATCAAAACAAGGTCGAGCCTTCACTAGATTTAGCCATGTAGGCTTACACAAAAATCATCATCTCAATAATACATGTAAATTCAAATACTGCAATGCAAATTAAAGAAATAGCAAGATCATGAATGCAACCACAAAGAACCTTAACATAGAGATTTTTCATGAGTGGAAAACCCTCGTAGGGATGAAAAACCACTCGTAAAAGTGCCTCACTAGCAGAGCCTTACTGGCTACAAAATCTTACTTGTTACAAGATGCCTTACTAGCATTGATACAAAATATCTTTCTACTAATGAATATATTGTCCCCCAGACATGACCATTTACATCTTCAATACACGTTTCTAAATAATAAAGAAACAATTATAGAGGCACACACGATATTTCTACATAACAGTTATCTTCTTAACATTTCCACATTTCATATCCTATTATTCATAGAATTGGACTCTTAACATATAAGTAGCCCAATTTTTTGGCATGAGGTTACAAGATACATTTTCTAGTTTCAACAAGACAACATCTTTGCATATAAAGTTATGATAATGTCAACACTATCATGAATCATTCTCAAGTATTTACAATTGGCATAATTTTACCTCCAACAACCTCTCAAATATCACACAAGTACACTAAGAATCATAAGGCGATCAATCACATGAAGCTTTATTAAAGTAATTCTAGCACTGCTAAAATACACGCATGCCTAAGCAATTATAACAAGAATGTTTACTTCATTGATTCAAAGAGGTTTCAATGATAAGAAAATAATAATCTAAAAGAGTTAAGAAGGTATAGCTCATGTATGTATAAGAATACATATATAAGCTAGAGAATATATATGAGTATACATTCTTATGAAATAAATCTCAAGATCAACTAAGTGAGATAACCATAATGCATGAGAAGAGTGTCATCAGTGAACTTAAACATTAATAAAGTAAGGTATGATTCAACATTTATTTATCTTTTTATAAAATCCTCAATTTGATTCACAATACATAATATGCATAGGTGGATTGCAATCTACATCTATATACATAGGTCCAATGTAATAAAATGACTCAAATTCCATATTCATAAGAGAAAAGCTCACGAGAAATAAATTTTACTACTAGTTTCTATATTTCACTTTTGACTCGGTTTAATCATTCCTCTAACATTTCAATGGATGATTAAAATACAAATGTGTATCTTCATATTTAGTTTCTTTTTTAAAGTATCCAATAAGCTATTTCCAAATTAAATGGTTTAATCTAAAAATACATATTAGATTTGTGTGACATTTGTAAGAAATACTTCCAAGCATAAATGTATACATTTTTAATGAATAAAACTTACCCAATTCACAAATGCATAAAAAAAATAACTATAAGCATGTGTGTTCTTACATTCAAGGTAGTCAAAATTTTGTTTCTAATTAAATGATTTATTTTAAAATAACAAAGTTATATAATTTTAAAAGAAACATTCAACAACCAGAATTATATATATACTAGG
Organism: Sequoia sempervirens; assembly: GCA_007258455.2. Lineage (NCBI taxonomy): Eukaryota > Viridiplantae > Streptophyta > Pinopsida > Cupressales > Cupressaceae > Sequoia > Sequoia sempervirens. The sequence continues at coordinate 54,838 of VDFB02126849.1, read as the reverse complement.
AAGTAAAGTTTACCCATATTCATATTTACATACAATATATATTTATATATTTAAATAGATACTCATAAGTGAAACAATCCAATACAAAAATATATCCTATTTAAGCAGAAATATTTTGTTGAGTTTTAAATCTTGCTTTCATACTTATTATATTTGTAATCCTTTCTATACATATATAGATATAAATAGATATACAAAGATTTACATTTACATCTGAAGTAACTTACAATCTGTCCTTTTTAAATGGAAAGATATATATATATATAATTAATTAAAATATGTGTATATATATACAGACACTTTTAGGAAATCACACTTACATCAAAATAATAAACAAAGCTACAACCATGTAAATATTTACTTTAAAATACTACAATCTATCCTTTTTAAATGGAAAGATATATATATAATTAATTAAAATATGTGTATACATACACACTTTCAGGAAATCACACTTACATCAAAATAATAAACAAAGCTACAACCATGCAAATATTTACTTTAAAATACTACAATCATCTAATTCTCAGCATGATCCTTATAAATATATACACAAATACACACACACACACATATATATATGTATATAAAGGCAAGATATTAAATTTTCCTGCACCAAGATGATTGGTAAACAACAATATACACTTACATAACATAAATTTCTCATTGAAGACTATGGTTCAAATATATTTCTCTTTCAATGAAAATAAGTATTATATGTTTAAATAAATATATAAATATAGTATGGTGTATATATATATATGTTATTTCCAAAAACTAAGTTAATATTTTAATACAAATGACAAATGGAAATCACCATTCTGTGTATAAAATATAAAATACAAGGAGGTTTGCAGAAGTATATGTATATCTATATATATATATAAGAAAGAATGTACCAATGGGTAAAACATTCAAATGTTTTCTCAAAAGAAGTAAATCTCTTCACAGACATTATTGATTTCCACATTTAAAAATTAAGATACTTTGGAAAAGAACTTGAAAATTTGGAAAAATCGCTTTCTTGTTGAATTGCTTGCTCTTGTTTCCTCTCCTTCCCGTTCTTGACTTGATGGAAATCTCTTCTTGTAGATTTTTTCCTCTCCTTCATGTTCTTCCTTGAATTTTTTACTCCCCTTTTAATGTACTATATTTTAGAAACCCTCTACCCTGTAGCAATGTTCAGTTATTCTCTTTTTTCTTGCAGAGTAGAGCATTCAAGAAAAATTTATGAAAACTATTGTGTGTCTGTTATTTTTTTTTCTCTTTTTAAAGGTTTTCTCCAACAATTTTCCAAATACCTAATTCTTGAAAACAAAATAATATATTTTCTTGCATAATATTTATCCTTGGTAAATAATGAAGAATGTCATTTTAATTTTAATTTGTAAATTAAATAACCATTCTAAGTAAATAATAAAGAAATGTCATTCTATTATAAATAAAATAATTATTCTAAACTACAAACATTATCATTAAATTATAATTAATTCTTTTTGTTTTCAATGTACTCGTATTTCCCTACTAATTAAATTAATCTATATTTCCCAATAACCAATTCTTGAAAGTAAAAAATAATATTTCTTTTTATGTATTAAATTTTATCCTCGATAACTAATAATAAATATTTTAAAAATACCATTTTAATTGCAAAAGAAATATTTATCATAAATAAATAATAAAGAAATATAATTTAATTGCAATTTAAATATTTATTCCAAATAAATAATAAAGAAATACCATTCAATTGTAATTAAAATAGTTATTCACAATAACCAAACATTTTCCTTTATTTGCAAAATTAAAATCTATAATTAAATTATAATAAATTCTCTTCTTTTTTTATTTGCACTTTTATTTCACTACTAATTCATTTAATTAAACTTTGAGAAGTACAATCAATATAATCATTCAACCAAATTAAATGCATTAAAACAATATTTTTGAATTATAAATTACTTATTGAAAATAGGGGTCATGACATCCTTCTCCCCTTAAAGAATCATCATCCCGATGATCAACTTAACTAAAAAGACAAAAGAAAAATTTCATACCTCCTTAATCTATTTTACCTTAATGTCACGATCAACCCGCCTAATAAGGATATCGTCTTTTTCAGCACCCATATGTTTAGAACAACAAAATTTCCTGTTGCTAGCATTTATAAACTCGCACACCTCATTAGCACCTCATGGCTTCTTCGAATTCACTCTATATACCTTAACTAATAATATCATGGAACTAACTTATACAATCCTCTATATCTTATGCAAATCTTTTCAAATTCCAAAATATTTACCGACAAAAAGAAAAAAATATGTTCATTTGGTCAACATACCTACTCACATGAGACGTAAGAACAATTGCCTTCATGATGAAAAACAAGCATCCCATACTACTTGTTATCATCATTAGCAAATTATAGCACTAAACAAAAAGAAAAATCTCAACAACCAAAAAATGCAAACCAATTACAATAAGGTCTTCATTTGATCCACATCATAAAAGATAAAAGATCGACAAGTTGTCAACATACAAAAGATCATCAGTCTAGTAAGAACATCAAAGATAAGATCACTTACTAAAACAAAGGGTTCAAGTTGATTACCATAGCAACCCGAAGTACTAGATATCAAGAAGATCATCAAGAGCTCAACACTGATTCAACCAGTTACTAAATGTCACAACAAAAAGTAAATCCCAATCTATAATCCTTTACCTTTTTACAAATGCAACAAAAGTGCATCCAAGAGAAGTGCATTACATCAACTGACTAAACAAGCCATACAATGATCCATGCAATGATATGTATCCATCTTTTGAATTACATAAAGAAAATAAAAAATTAAATCAATCTTTAGCTGCCATAACCCAGTGGTCTTCCACAGGTTGAAGGTCAAGAGCATGGTTAAGGTGTTTTTCCCACCCAACCATGAAGCATAACACTTCCCCGAGATTCTTCCTAACTCGAAGAGCACCCGGCCCTGCATGAGGTGCCTAGAAACCAATAATAATAGGGTAGGAGGGAAACTCTTGATGCATTCTTGATGCCTTACGTGCATTCTTATACTATAATGAACATATTTCTTGCATATAGGATGTGGCAAAGAAACATGTAACATTTACAAATTATAGGCTTTCATTATCTGTCTATTTCAATGGTACAACTCACTTGGCCAAAGCATATGTATAAAATTTTAGTTGATCTTGGAAAAGAAGATCACCTTCTCTGTTAATCCACATTCGACATCATGTCTCGAAAGGTAAGCTTAAAATTCATTACACACAACAGTTTCAACAAGAAAAATTGAATAATAGTGCATAACATGCTCAAGTTCACATAGAATGAATAACAAACAAGAATACATAACCTCTAGTGCCTAACTCGCACAAGGTATGAATACATAATGTACCTGTAGTGCCCCACTTGCACAAATATGGAATATGCCTTGCATACAATGAGCATTACTCGTTCAAGTTTACATACAATAAATATAGTAAGTGCATCTCTCGCACAAGTGCATTGCTCGCACAAAAGGTGAAATCAACATGAATCACATTAGTAAATTTTTATAATCATTGCTTGATCCAAAAACACAATGAGCATAAAAAGTGTATTCACACACAAATTAAGAATGTAATCATTACTCAAGGATTCAAAAAATTACTCCAATGCATCACTCACACAAGAGAATCAATAATATGAAATATGCATTACTCACATTAGTATAAGTACAATGAACATTTCACATTCAAGTATAAATATAAATATAATTAAGGCAACAAATTTTCTATGCTATGAATGCATTCATCCATATAGATGTGTCATTTACAGAGCATAAGAAACGCATCCTTGCACAAGCATACATGAGTTACCACATCAATCCTTCTTACCTTGTATGTAGGACAAATCAAGATATTTATCTAAGAAACTTCCATCATGAATCACCAATGAAGGTTCTTGAACCTTGCATTTTCGATAGATTTTGTGGATTCAACTAGATCCCAAATCCTATAGGAATAAAGAATCAAGGAATTTCAAGCTTCATAATACTACAACATTCACCCCAAGAACTAGGGGATCCTCTATATTCTACTCCCTCATACAATCTATCAAAGGTCCATCATGGACATGATAGAGAACGTAGCATGAAACTTGAACAGTAGTTAAAGACATTCAAGCATAGCCACCGTTAAGAAAGTAAATTAAAACCAAGGAAAGAAAAATTCAATTTCAACAATAAGGCATAAAATGCGCGCAATTTCAACAATAATTTACAAATGACCATGAAGGTCATAAGATCAATAAGTATCAGAAGTTTGATGGCTATACTTATTCATAAACACAATCAAAATTTAATGTTGGTCTTAACATCATTAATAAATAAATCCAAGTCAATGAAATAAAATATCAAATTTCACAAGTTACATAACACATGAACTATGTGTCTAACTCTAGCCACAAAAGAGGGAGTACAATACTTAGCTATACAAGGATTCCCAAAATCCAAGGTAATTAAGAGAGCGCATTCAATCATGGCAAACAATGAGTCATTTAAGACCTAGTCACACAAAACTTGCCATTCATACTCCTTAATCATCACTAAAGGTTCCAAGCAACAAAAGTTGCATCTCAATAAGAGAGATCACATTCACCATGCAATCACACACAGAGTCATACACTAGTGAGAATCCTCAACCTAAGATGTCTATACATCCCTATAAAGAGAGATTACCAATTCCCACTTACAAGGATTCACCATTCATCTGGATAACATATTAATGCATCAATAATTACATAATATTCTCATTTGAACAAGAAATGAGCATATCCACAAGGTGTGTAACTTGCATTCTCGAAAGATCATATGGCTTCTTACACACATCCAAATTAGGAAAAGAAAAAGCATTCCTAGAATATAGTTTATCTCTAGTCTAATTATGTTATCATTAGAGACATCCTTGCCCTTAAAGCATTCATCTTGAATTCTCTTCTCCCTCAAATGGCCATCTAAGGTTTTAAACCATTATTGATTGTAGGTAGTTGTCCTCTTCTTGTCATAACATTTTTATTTTGCCTCAAGCAATTTTGTAACTTAACCCCCCTTGGGTAGTAAATTCATTTGCCCTTTATGTCCTCAGAGAGATCTCTCTTCACAATATTTCTCTATTCCTACATCACCACTTCCCCAGTTGTCACCATGTACTATCCATCTTGGCTCACTTCAAATAACACTATATATTAGATCCATCTTGGCTTAGTCTGAATGGTCGTCATCACACTTACTAGAAATTCACATGAAAACGAGATTAAGATGAAGGGACCTCACACCTCCAGAGTTCCTTGAATAATCATACTACACCTAAAATTCTACTTAGTTCCAACTAACCATCCAAGAATCACCCACAATTAGAGTTCATTTTTCAATGCAACAGGTTCACATGCTATAATGCAACCTAAGCATAGAAGACTCTAGGCCCGAGTGTTGAACCTAAGTGCTTTGATACCAAATGTAAAGGCTTGGAAATCTGATTTACGAAATTTTATCCCTTAGTTTCTAAAATAATTTAATAATCCTAAAAAGGTGTAGAATAAGAAGAATAATTTAAATACTTTCATCACTTAAATTCAAATGGAATATCATACATCAATGAATCAAGTATATCAAAACAAGGTTGAGCCTTCACTAGATTTAGCCACGTAGGCTTACACAAGAATCATCATCTCAATAATACATGTAAATTCAAATATTGCAATGCAAATTAAAGAAATAGCAAGATCATGAATGCAACCACAAAGAACCATAACATAGAGATCTTTCATGAGTGGAAAACCCTCGTAGGGATGAAAAACCAATCGTAAAAGTGCCTCACTGGCTTAATGAAATGCCTCACTGGCTATAGAATCTTACTTGTTACAAGATGCCTCACTAGCATTGATACAAGATATCTTTCTAGCAATGATCATACGATCCCCCAAACATGACCATTTACATCTTCAATACACGTTTCTAAATAATAAAGCAACAATTATAGAGGCACACACGATACTTCTACATAACAGTTATCTTCTTAACATGTCCACATTTCATATCCTATTATTCATAGAATTGGACTCTTAACTATAAGTAGCCCAATTTTTCAGCATGAGGTTACAAGATACATTTTCTAGTTTCAACAAGGCAACATCTTTGCATATAAAGTTATGATAATGTCAACACTATCATGAATCATTCTCAAGTATTTAAAATTGGGACAATTTTACCTCAAACGACCTCTCAAGTATCACACAAGTACACTAAGAATCATAAGGTGACCAATCACATGAAGCTTTACGAAAGTAATTCTAGCACTGCGAAAATACACACATACCTAAGCAATTATAACAAGAATGTTTACTTAATTGATTCAAAGAGGTTTCAACAATAAGAAAATAATAATATAGAAGAGTTAAGCAAGTATAGCTCATGTATGTATAATAATACATATATAAGCTAGATAATAGATATGAGTATACATTCTTATGCAATAAATCTCAAGATCAACTAAGTGAGATAACCATAATGCATGAGAAGAGTGTCATCAGTGAACTTAAACATTAATAAAGTAAGGTATGATTCAACATTTATTTATCTTTTTATAAAATCCTCAATTTGATTCACAATACATAATATGCATAGGTGGATTGCAATATACATATATATATATATAGGTCCAATGTAATAAAATGACTCAAATTCCATATTCATAAGAGAAAAGCTCACAAGAAATAAATTCTACTACTAGTTTCTATATTTCAAGTTTTTGACTAGGTTTAATCATTCCTCTAACATTTCAATGGATAATTAAAATGCAAATGTGTATCTTCATATTTAGTTTCCTTTTTAAAGTATCCAATAAGCCATTTCCAAATTAAATGGTTTAATCTAAAAAAAAAAAAGATTTGCATGACATTTGTAAGAAATACTTCCAAGCGCCGGTATTGGCATGGTGTGATGGTTTAATGGTGGCATTGTTGTTCTTGCCACCAAGGTTCAAACCCCATTGGGGTGGTATTGTTGAATGGTTGTATTCCGGTTCATAGCTCCGGTCAAAAGCGTTTACCCCTTGAATAAAAAAAAAAGAAATACTTCCAAGCATAAATGTATACATTTTTAATGAATAAAACTTACCCAATTCACAAATGCATAAAAAAAATAACTATCAGCAAGTGTGTTCTTGCATTCAAGGTAGTCAAAATTTTGTTTCTAATTAAATGATTTATTCTAAAATAACGAAGTTATATAATTTTAAAAGAAACATTCAACAACCAGAATTATATATATATATACTAGGAAGTAAAGTTTACCCATATTCATATTTACATACAATATATATTTATATATTTAAATAGATACTCATAAGTGAAATAATCCAATACATAAATATATCCCATTTAAGCAAAAATATTTTGTTGAGTTTTAAATCTTGCTCTCATACTTATTGTATTTGTAATCCTTTCTATACATATATAGATATAAATAGATATACAGAAATTTACATTTACATCTAAAGTAACTTACAATTTGTCCTTTTTAAATGGAAAGATATATATATATATATATATATATATATATATATATATATATATATATATATAATAAATTAACATATGTGTATATATACAGACACTTTCAGGAAATCAGACTTACATCAAAATAATAAACAAAGCTACAACCATGTAAATATTTATAGAAAAGAATGTACCATGGGTAAAACATTCAAATGTTTTCACAAAAGAAGTAAATCTCTTCACAGACATTATTGATTTCCACATTTAAAAATTAAGATACTTTGGAAAAGAACTTGAAAACCTGGAAAAATTGCTTTCTTGTTGAATTCGTTTCTCTTGTTTCCTCTCCTTCCTGTTCTTGACTTGATGGAAATCTCTTCTTGTAGATTTTTTCCTCTCCTTCCTATTCTTCCTTGAATTTTAAACTCCCTTTTTAATGTACTATATTTTAGAAACGCTCTACCCTGTAGCCATGTTCAATTATTCCCTTTTTTTCTTGCAAAGCAGAGCATTCAAGAAAAAATTATGAAAACTATTGTGTGTCCATTATTTTTTTTTCTCTTTACGCCAAGAGGCGTTAGTCACAATAGGGGTGGGAAAAACTTGACTACATAAAAAAGAAATGGCAGTTACAATTAGACAACTGGCAAGCACACGCAGGGACATGTCAATGGTTTTCCTTTGCTTATTCTTTGTTTGCAACGACAAATATATAGCTCTACAAGGCGCAAGATTTTTCCGTGGAAGGTAGTTGCTAACTTTGGAGGGTTCTTGTGTTGTGATAATTGATGGTAGTCGAAGAGTCACCATACCAAATTGACGATAGTGGAGGAGCGAAGAGTTAATTTATTTACGGAAGAAATAGCAAATTAATTAATAAATAGCAAGGAAGGACGAGAGAAGAGAGAAAGAAGAAAAATGGGGTTAGCGTTAGTGTGGTATGCAAAGAGGAGGGTGAAAAATGCAAAGCTAGTAGCAGGGATGTGTTTGGCCTACGGCAGTGGCACCTGCGTTGTGGAAGTGCACGCTTAGAGCATGTTATTTCTGCTTGTTCCGCTCCATTCTCGCACATGGGATGCAATTGTCTTCCCTTCCTGCAGAGCGCTACTCAAATCCTACAAGTACGCATGACTCCATGTTTTCTCATCAACATTTTAAAGCTTTTCTAATCAAAAGTTTAAAGCTTTTCTCATGTATCTATATATTCAAATTCTACTAGTAGAAAAAAATCTTTTCATTTATTGATGTTTTAAGAGGTTGTTGTTGATGGCTATTAAATTTTTTCTTCTTCTAAAAATATTATATAAATTTCCCTTTTCTTTTTTATATTAACTTAGAAGTGTTGTACAAAGTCCCCGGTCAAATGATAAAACCAGGGGCTCGTCTGTGCCAGTGCCTGCTTATATATTCTCGACTCCCTCAACACAAAGAGAAAACAAATGCATTCATCCCCTTCTATTCTTTTAGTTTGTCTTTTTCAAGTTTTATATTTTATTGATTTCATTACTTCCAATGAAGATGGCAGCTTCTGTGAGGAAATGGGTATCTGATAACAAGCTAACAATAGTGGAGAGTGGGCTTCAACTCTGGCAGCTTATTTTGCTTAAAATTGTGCAAGGTCTTCCATGAAAACTAGCCTCAGACTGATACATGCAAGGTATGGACCTTTTCTCTTATTATAGTAGTGACTCCTTATTTTGTTTGAATTTAGACTAATTTAATTGAACAGCTCGGAAGTTGTTTCAGTTGTTGTTTTTTGGTGTAATCAGAAAATAGGTTGCAGAGTTGCCTCTTGTTGCAACAAGGGCTAACAATGAAGGACAGGTAATAATTGGCCTTCTCATTGTTGTTTTATTATATCATGTTTATTAAATTATTTATTTCACACTATTTGCGGTGGAGTTCAATGTGTAGAACAATTCATGTATAAACAAATTTTAGTGACTCAAATGCATTTAAAGAAATTGTTGTCATTCTTTACTTGCTTTGCATCTTTCTTATGTGCTTTTATCATATTGGAAACCTGTGTTCAATTGCGCAACGATTTTGCACCTTCTTTCCATTCAATCTACTTTTATATTTGCATTTTGATTTTATTTGCTAGCGATTTGATTCTTACAAATTTAGTTGGAATCAAAATAATTTCTTAATGAACCAAAGGTAGATTTCATTTTTCACTACCCTTTTGTCTTAGATCCATGACCTCACAACTACCATTTATCAAACAAGTGACAAGCTTTTCTTCGTCGAGCAGATTGAAGGTTTTTAGCGCCCCATTATTTACTGTCACTTTTTTTTGTTTATCAGTGGCATTATTTCTAACCAGATTCTAATGATTTTCTCCAATGGCGATGCCATTTTTCTTTGGTTTGTTATAAATTATGTTTCTTCTGAATCATTATAGATAGTTTGTGATGAGTAGGAAATAGATAGAATTGACATAAAGCAGGGTAAATGGGTAGTTTTTTGCACTCAACGTTCCAAACACAAATTGCACACTACACGTGGTATCACAACAAGCCATTCAAAATCTGAATCGTACTACCCGTATCACAAGTGGGCCATTGAAGGAGAAGGCATGGAGAGTAAAGACTAGCGGCGGCTATTTACAACTTATTGCTAGCACCTACTTTAACTACCTAAATATTAGAGCCAGTAAATCATTGAACTAATATTATTATTTATAGGCATCTAAGATTTGAGTTAATTATAATATAGTGGTAATAATTATTCGTTAGTTAAATGTTAACGCACCTCTTCAATCTTCTAATGGAAGATATTATTTAATTTTTGGGGGTACGAAATAACTCAATTCTCTTAAAATTTTATAGCTGCATTATTTTTTGTTTATCGGTGGCATTATTTTCTGAGAAATGGCATCTGTTTGGTTGTGGGTTGTTCCTTCTTACAACCTTTCTTCATTAAGAAAATGTTATCTTTCCTCCCGACGACTTAAATCCTTGTGGCTCCTTTTTTTAAGGAAGATGTTCATTTTAAACGAGTTTCAATCATTCCTGGTAGTTTTGTGCATCTATGGTTGCAAGACTAATTTGTGCCACCGTTTTTTTGAGGTTATGTAGGTGTATTGTAGGTACGTATGGTGAGTGACAATTAGTTTTGGGTTGTGATTCATTTAAGGATTTGTTGAAGATGTATTTTTTTCAAGTTTTTCTTTTGTTTTTATCCATCATACGTCATATGCATCTATGGTTGCAGAACTAATTTGTGCTAGATTTGTGGCTCGATTTGTGCCACCATTTTTTTGAGGTTATCTAGGTGTATTATAGGTACGTAAGGTGAGTGACAATTTGTTTTGGGCTGTGATTCATTTAAGTATTTGTTGAAGATGTATTTTTTTCAAGTTTTTCTTTTGTTTTTATCCATCATACGTCATATGCATGTATGGTTGCAAGACTAATTTGTGCTAGATTTGTGGCTCGATTTGTGCCACCATTTTTTTGAGGTTATCTAGGTGTATTATAGGTACATATGGTGAGTGACAACTAATTTTGGGTTGTGATTCATTTAAGGATTTGTTGAAGATGTATTTTTTTTCAAGTTTTTCTTTTGTTTTTATCCATCATACGTCATATGCTAATAGATTTTTGGTGGATATATTAACAATATATATTCTACACTTCATTTCTTGAAATATTTAGAATAGTTTGCATAGAATTTCATAAGTAATGTAATTTACATTACCATTAACAAATTGTCATGTAAAATTGATTAAGAGAGGCACTGTTAAATACTAGCTATGTTTGTTTATGAAATATTAAACATTAAATTATTTATTATATAATATAAAATGTTATTTGATAATATACATAATTCATTTTTTAAAAATATACAATATAAAAATAAAATAAGTTAAACTAAATAATAAATATATATAAATTAAAAATAAAAGATATATTAAATATTAAATATTTTAAAATTATAAAATAATATCAAACTATATAATATAATAAATTATATTAGATTATATATATTTAATATTATATAATATTAAATATATTATAAAATTGTAAATTAATTATAGATTATATTATATAGTAAAGTATACAAAACATTACTAATATGATTTAAGTAGTTTACATAGTAAATTACACACAAAATTACTAATTATAATAATAACATTAATTAAAACAATGTTAATTATAATTATAGGATAACTTTATTAATTATTAATTATAACACTAACACTAATTATAACACTAACACTAATCCTAATTCCAACACCCACACTAATCCTAATTCTAACACTAACACTAATTCTAACTCTAGCATATATAACCTAAACTTTATTAAATATATACAAGACTAAAACTAATTTTATTTCTAACTCTAATCCTAACACTAATACTAATTCTAACCCTAGCCTTAACTCTATGTCTAATTCAAACTCAAGTTGTAACCCTAACCCTAAAACTAACACTAATTGTGTATAAAATTCTAATAGTAACACTAATTTTAACACTAACACCAATTCTAACACTAACACTAATTCTAAACCTAACACTAATTCTAACACTAACACTAATGCTAACACTAACACTAATTCTAAACCTACATCTAACTCTAATTCTAACATTAACATTAATTCTAACACTAACATTGATTATAACCCTAACTCTTAACACACATTATTTCTAACCCTACCCCTAACTCTAATTCTAACTATAACCCTATACATAGCATTAACACTAATTCTAACCCTAGCCCTTACTATGATTCTAACTTTAACCTTAATCATGTTTCTAAATCTAACATGAATTTTAATTATAACCCTAAACCTCAACCTAACTCTAACAACAATTGTAACTCTAACTCTAACCCTAACCCTAAAACTAACACTAATTCTAACTCTAACTCCACTAATTCTAACCCTACCCCTAAATCTAATTTTAACACTAACACTAACATTAAAATTAACACTATTGTAACCCTAAACCTTACTCTAATTATAACTTTAACCTTAAATGCAACCATATTTTTAGAATTATCATTAATTTTAATTATAACCCTAACCCTATTCTAATGAAGGTTACAATTATTATTAGGGTTAGGGTTATACCATAAATATTGAAGTTAGGGTTAGGGTTCAATTAGGGTTATGATTTACTTAGGGTCAAGGTAAGAGTTGGATTTTAATTAGGGTAATGGTTAGTATTATGGTTAGGATCTAATTAGGATTTAGAATTAGGGTGAGAATTCAATTACAGTTAGGGTCCAATTTGAATAAGGGTTAGGGTTTAATTATGGTTAGAATTCAATTAGGGTCAGGGTTATAGTTTAATTAGGGTTAAGGTTTGGGTTCAATAAGAATTAGGGTTATGATTATGGTTCAATTAGAGTTAGGGTTTTATTAGGATTTAATTAAGATTTGGGTTGTAGTTGTGATTAAGGTTAGGGTTAGGACTAGGGTAATTGTTAAGGTTAGGGTTAAATTAGGGTTCAAAATTAGGTGTTGGGTGCATTTATGGTAGGGTTATGATTCAACTATGGTTAGGACTCAATTAGGCTTAGGGTTCAAATGGGGTTAGAGTTCAACTAGGGTTAGGGTTATGGTTCAATTAGGGTTCACGTAGGATTCACTAAGGTGTAGGCTTTAGTTAAGGTTAGGGTTAAATTAGTGTCTAAATAGGTTAGGGTGCAATTAGGGTTAGGGTTACGGTTAGGGTACAATTAAGGGTTAGGATGCAATTAGGGTTAGGGTTAGGGTTCAGAAAAAGGTTACAACTCAATTAGGGTTAAATTAGTGTTCATTATAAGTTAGGATTATGATTCAATTAGGATTAGGATTCAATTAGGTTTAAGGTTCGATTAGGGTTTGGGTTAGGGTGAAATTAAGTTTCAGTTAGGGTTAGGATTATGGTTCAATTAGAGGATTAGGTATCAATTAGGGTTAGGGTTCAACTACAAATAGTGTTAAAGTTCAATTAAGGTTCACTTACGATATATTTAGAGTAAATATTTAATTAGGGTTAGGGTTAAATTAGGGTTCAGGTGTGATTAATATTAGGGTTAAGGTTGAGGTTAGGGTTAGGGTTAGGTTTGAGTTTAAAATTATGATTTAATTAGGGTTAGGGTTAAATTATGGTTCAATTAGGGTTAGGATGCAAATAGGGTTATGGTTATGATTAGGGTTAGGGTTATAATTAGGGCTTAAATATGGTAAGGTTGAAATTAGGATTTAATTAGTGTCTAATTAAGATTACAATTAAGATTCAATTAGGATTTAAATAAGGTTAGGGTACAAATATGGTTAGTGTTAGTGTTAGTGTTAACACTAACCATAAATCTATCTTTAACCCTAACCCAAAACCTAATCCTAATTTTATCATTAACTAGAACCCAAAATATAACCCTAATTCATTTAAATATATCTCTAATTATTATACAAACCCTAACCTTGAACTTAACCCTAAGTATAACCCTAGCCCTAACTCTAATTTTATCTTTAACCCTAACAAAAATTCTAACCCTAATTCATTTAAATCTATCTCTAATTTTAACACAAACCCTAACCCTAATCTTAATCCTAAGTATAACCTCAGCCCTAACCCTTATTCTATCTTTAATTATAACCTTGACCCTAACCCTAATTATATATCTAAACTTAACCCTAATCCTAGCCTTCTCCCAAACCCTAACTCGAACTGAAACTCTAATTCTAACCCTAACCCTAAAACTAAGCATAATTATATTTCTATCACTAACCCTAACACTAATCCTAACCTAACCCTAACTTTAAACCTAACCGTGTACCTAAGCCTAACTCTAATTCTAACTAGAATCCTAACCCTAACTATATCACTAATTGTAACTTTAACCTTAGTCCTAATTATAACTCTAACCATAACCCTAAACCTAATCTTAACTGTAACCCCAACCCTAACCTTCATCCTAATCATAATCGCAACTCTAAGCCTAACCCTTATTCTATCTCTAATTGTAACCTTGACCTTAATCCTAACCATAACCTTAACACTAAACTTAAACCTAACCATAACCCTAACTATATCTCTAGCCATAACCCTAACCCTAATCCTAATCCTAACACTAATCTTAACCCTAACCCTATTCATGATGATAAACCTATTCGTGATGATAAACCTAACCCTAACCCTAACCCTAATCCTAATCCTAATCCTAACCCTAACCCTAATCCCAATCCTAACCCTAATCCTAAGCCTAAGCCTAAGCCTAAGCCTAACCCTAATCCTAGAATCCTAACCTAATTAAACCCTAACCCTAATCCTATTCATAATTCTAACCTTAACCCTAATCCTAAACCTAACCCTAACCCTAACCCTAATCCTAAACAAAATTAATAAACCTAGCTATAATCCTAAACCTAACATCCTGGCAACCCAAACCCTAACCCTAACCCTCATCCTAATCCTAACCTAATTAAACCCTAACCCTAACTCTAACCCTAACCCCCTGGCCTAACTAACCCTAACCCTAACCCTCATCCTAATCCTAACCTAATTAAACCCTAACCCTAACCATAATACTAATGCTAACTCTAACCCTAACCCAAACCCTAACCTGAACCCTAACCCGAACCCTAACCCTAATCCTAACCCTGACCCTAATCTTAGCCCTAACCCTAAACCTAACCCTAATCCTAACCCTAACCCTAATCCTAACCGTAATCATAATCCTAACCCTAACCCTAACCCTAATCCTAACCCTAATCCTAAACAAAATTAATAAACCTAACCCTAGCCCTAACCCTAATCCTAACCCTAACCCTAACCCTAACCTAATTAAATCCTGACCCTAATCCTAACCCTAATCATATTAACTATCATATTATAATATATTAATTATTATAATAAATATAAAAAATAATTTATTTAAGATATTAGATGTTGTGTCGTGACTACTATATATATATATATTTAATAATATATATAAAATACATCGAGAGATATACTTCTCGAGGCGCCTATTCAATTTTTATAATAAAACTTTGATTAAAAAATAGGTGCCTCGAGAAGGATACCTCTCAGGGTATTATATATATATATGCTAGTTTTAAAGGTTTTCTCCAACAATTTTTCAAATACCTGATTCTTGAAAACAAAATAATATATTTTCTTGCATAATATTTATCCTTGGTAAATAATGAAGAATGTCATTTTAATTTTAATTTGTAAATTAAATAACCATTCCAAATAAATAATAAAGAAATGTCATTCTATTATAAATAAAATAATTATTCTAACCTACAAACATTATCATTAAATTATAATTAATTCTTTTTGTTTTCAATGTACTCGTATTTCCCTACTAATTAAATTAATCTATATTTCCCAATAACCAATTCTTGAAAGTAAAAAATAATATTTCTTTTTATGTATTAAATTTTATCTTTGATAACTAATAATAAATATTTTTAAAATACCATTTTAATTGCAAAAGAAATATTTATCCTAAACAAATAATAAAGAAATATAATTTAATTGCAATTTAAATATTTATTCCAAATAAATAATAAAGAAATATAATTTAATTGCAATTTAAATATTTATTCCATATAAATAATAAAGAAATACCATTCAATTGTAATTAAAATAGTTATTAACAATAACCAAACATTTTCCTTTATTTACAAAATTAAAATCTATAATTAAATTATAATAAATTCCCTTTTTTTATTTACACTTTTATTTCGCTACTAATTCATTTAATTAAACTTTGAGAATTATGATCAATATAATCATTCAACCAAATTAAATGCATCAAAATAGTATTTTTGAATTATAAATTACTTATTGAAAATAGGGGTCATTAAAGGTTGTACTTTACATTGGGATGTGTGTTAATCTAGGAGAGGCATGTAAAGGAGAAGGTTGAAATGCCTTCCTTTTGGGCCATCTCTTTGCTCCATCTTGGACATCAATATTTCTCAACAACATTTCTCTAGTTTCTGTGTGGGAGAAAGCAGATCTAAAGCCTAGGCATTGCATTTCACCAGTTTCAGCAATTCCTGCCTAGCATGTACAAAACTTCTTTATTTAATTATTTTGAGGATATTTGGGTATGTCTATTGTGTGTTATTTTTTTGTATCATTTGTCAGATCTACAATAGTATTGCAGTTGTTCTTGAATTACTTGTATTTTAGTTTTATATCCATTTTATGCTTGGCGCACTTCTCTATTTGTTGCTTAAAATTCATCAAATCAAACACAAAACACAAAAATAGACAGTTTTAGTTCAGATCTTGAGTTGGAGCCAGTTGGTTGCACTTCTCAATCACCTACTCATGGCTATTGGAAGCAATACTTCCACCTTCAAGATGGATGAGGTTGTTGCCTCATTACTATTTGAGGAGATGCGAAGGAAGTCTTTTGGGATGGCCAGGGAGGCCCTTGCAGTCCGTGGTAGACCAAAAGAGAGAAGAAAAAAGAAAGATAAGAAATCTAAGCCAAAGTCTTTAGGGAGATGAAAGTCTCATGGTAAGAAGTCCAAGGCAAAATTTTGGAATTGTGGTGAAGTTGGTCACATTTGGAAAGATTGCAAGAAGGAGAAGAAGAAAAAGAAGAAAACAAGTCTTTCTCTGATTCTAAATCGAAGAAATCATCCCAAGATGATGGAGAAGCATTTATTATAGCCTTGCCCGCCCATGCATCTAATGATGTGCGATTGATAGATTTTGGTGCATCCTTTCACATGACTTCTCATAGAGATTGGTTCTCAAAGTATGAGGAATACAATGGTGGAGAGGTGTACTTGGGTGATGTATCTCACCTGAAGCTTGTTGGGCGTGGAAGAGTCAAAATCATATTTCCTAATGGAAGAGTGAAGGGGATTGATGGTGTCTTGCATATCTGGGGTTTGGAATGAAACCTACTTTCTGTAAGTAAACTAAATGATTTGAGAGTGCAAGTTGTTTTCTCTAGTGGAGAATGCAAGATGACTAGAGGGGCTATGGTGTTGGCTAAGGGAGTTCGTATTGGTACTTTGTTTTAGCTTGATGCATGCACTGTATAGTACAATAGTTCTTTTGATGTACTGAAGAAGAGATCTTTGGATTCTTCATCCTCATCATCAAATCATGCAAATAAGAAATGTATTGCAGCTACATCTGATGGTCGTGCATTTTGGGTTCCTAAGGGTGCTCATTCCATGGGAATGAAGCTTCCTGCAAAGAAGACAATGTTATGGCACCAAAAACTTGGTCATAGTGGTGAGAAGGGTCTTAGAACCCTAAAAAATACAAGCCTTGTTGAAGGCCTTGATGATTGAAATCTTGAGTTTTACTTTTGTGAACATTGTGTTTCTTTTTACTCCAATTCTCATAAGTCTTCTAGGGTCTTGGATTATGTAAATTCATATGTTTTTAGTCTTGTAAATGTTCCTTTGTTATCAAAATTTTTATATTTTGTTTCTTTCATAGATGATTACAATAGAAGGTCATTTATTTATTTCCTCGTAAGTAAAGTTGAAGTCTTTAGTCAGTTTAAGGAGTTTAAGGCCTTAGTAGGAAATCAAACTAGCAGAAAGATTAAGTGTTTGAGAACTAATAATGGTGGTGAGTTTTGTTCCATAGAGTTTGAAAAGTTCTATAAAGAGCACGAGATTGAAATGCATAAGACAAATCCCCATACTCCACAACAAAATGGAGTTGCAGAGAGGATGAACATAATGTTGATGGAGAGGGCTAGGAGTATGTTGAGTGGTGCTAGCCTTGAGCATAAATTTTGGGCTGGAGTAGTAGCCACTATATGTTATTTGATCAATAAATCTCCCACATCAACACTTGTTGAAAAGACACCCATGGAGGTGTGGTCTGGTAAAAAGTCTTCGATGAGAAATCTCATAGTATTTGGTTGTGAAGCTTACACTCATGTTCCAATTGAGAAGAGGTATAAGTTGGAGAACAAGGTTGTTAAGTGTATATTTATTGGCTATGGTGTCAGTGTGAAAGGGTACAAGCTTTGGGATCCAGAAGATTAGAAGGTTCTCTACAATAGAAGTGTGATATTCAGAGAGATGAAACCTTCCTTTGTTGAGCTGCAACTAGAGGAAGAGGAGAAACAAAAGGAGGTGGTTCAAATTCCACCTACTTTGAAGAAAGAACTAAGTACTCCTATTGGACTTGATGATGAGGAGAGCTCAAGTAGCTCTGAAAGTTTTGAAGAAGGAGAACCTCAACTTCAGCCTTTGAGGAGGTCTACATGAGTTAGGAAACAACCAAAAAGGTTTGGATATTCATTTTTGGATTTCAGTTGCATATTTTCCTTGATTACTAATACTAATGAGCCTAGGACAGTTAGAGATCCATTAGGTATGAATGATTCAGATTCCTGGATGCAGGCCATGGATGAAGAGATGGCTTCTTTAAACAAAAATAAGACTTGGGATTTGGTACCTTTGCTTGCTGGACGTAAACCTCTTAGTTGTAAATGGGTTTTCAAGAAAAAGTGTGGTCCTGATGGAAGTGTTGAGAAGTATAAGGCACAATTGGTTGCTAAGGAGTTCTCTTAGGTGGAGGGAATTTATTATGGGGAGATATTCTCTCTTGTAGCGAAGCTGACATTTATCCGGCTTCTATTGTAACTTGCAGCAACATATGACTTAGAAGTGGAACAGATGGATGTGAAGAAAACATTCCTTCATGGTGATTTGGAGGAAGATATTTACACGTCATAGCTAGAGCACTTTGTTGAAAAAGTAAAGAAATTTTGGTTTCTAAACTGAAGAAGTCTCTTTATGGTTTGAAATAATCTGCTAGAATGTGGTATCAAAAATTTGATACTTATGTGTTGTCATTATGATTTCATAGATCTAAATCTAACCATTGTGTATACTTTAAAATTGATAATGGCCGCATTCTCATTATTGTCCTATACATAGATGATATGTTGTTTATTGGGAATGTTAAAAGTATGATTTCAGATTTGAAGTTTCAGTTGTCAACACAGTTTGAGATGAAAGACCTAGGTGCAACTAGGTACATTTTGGGAATGGAAATCATGAGAGACAAAGTTAATAGAAATCTTTGGTTAAGCTAGAGCAAGTATGTGAAACTAGTGTTGGAGAGATTCAACATGGTAGATTGTAGACAATTAGTTGTTCCTGTGATGCAAGGGACAAAGCTTTTTGTGAATGATTGTCCAAAATCTCCTACTGAGATGGAGGGCATGACCAAAGTATCATATGTGAGTGTAGTTGGAAGTCTAATGTATGTGATGGTGTGTATGAGACCAGACATTTCCCAAGCAGTGGGAGTTCTTAGTTGTTTCATGGTTAATCCTGGATGGGTGCATTGGGATGCGGTTAAGAGAGTGTTTAGATATTTATGAGGTACTTCTGAGTATGCCTTGTGTTCTCATGGTTATCCTATTGGACCTCGAAATTTTGTAAGCATTCAAGGATATGTGGATTCAGATTGGGCAGGTGATATTGACAACAAAAGATCCCCCAGTGGTTATGTGTTTACAATGTTTGGTGGTGCTATTAGTTGGATGAGTAAGCAATAGGTTGTAGTTGTGTTGTCTGTGATAGAGGGAAAGTATATGGCAGCCACTCATGCTTGTAAGGAATCCATTTGGCTTAATAAATTGTGTTCTGACATTGGTTTGGATGCAAGACAATTTACTATTTGTTGTGATAGTCAAAGTACAATTTGTCTAGCAAAGAATCCTACCTTCCATTCAAGAACAAAGCACATTGATGTTCAATATCATTTTGTTTGTGATATGGTAGAAGATGGAAAGGTGAACTTGGAGAAGGTTGACACTTTGGTGAATGTTGCAGATGCACTGACAAAACCAGTGAGCACAAAGAAGTTCATATGGTGTTTTGATTCCATGGTCCTTGGGGTCTTGAGTAGATGATTTTGTATTACTCTTGGTAGGTCTTTGACAAGTGGAAGAATGTTGGGATTAAGGTGTCTTAACCTTAGAGTCCTAAAATTGATTCAATTGATGTAATTTAATGCATTCATTTGTATAATTTAAATGCCTATGGTGTCATATCATAGATTGGGACCCATCGATTAGGTAACATCCTCGTTGGAGATGACTAGATGACACATCGTCATCCTAGGTGGACATAGGCATCCCACTTTGGAATCTACGACATATAATAGATTCTATGACATGTCATAAGGCATCTTTGAATGCACGGGTGAAAGTTGGCACCCAAGTTGGGTTATAACAAGATGTAAGAGAATCAATTTTTTTTAGTCAATTATGATAGATTCTCTTACAACTGTAAGTGTTTTCAGCTATGACAAATTCTATGATGGTTGTAAGATGCGTAAGACATCTATCATAAGCTATTTTTAGCATATTCTAGGCACCCAAGCTTGAAATAATACTATTTGCATGTTTGACAAGTGTAAGGGGTGTAAAGGAACATTGAACACGTCTCCAAATGCATGTATAAGGTGTTAGAAATTGTGCCATGTGGATTTGGATGCCCCTCATCTTCTATATGCTTCTTGAAGCTTATATCACTCTATTTATTGAGTGCCTTCAGTTGTAGAATGCATAGTTTGTTTGCAAGTAACAAAGTGTTGCCAATATCACTCCATAATAGGTGTTCGTGTTAAAGCACTTATTGAAGAAGCTTGTACTTGGCGACATCTTGTAACCATTATTTGAATTTATAGACACTTAAAAATGTCTCAATGGATCACATTGACTAACTAACATCATTTCTTCCTAAAACCCGTCCTCTTTTCGCTTGTTTAATTAAATAAGCCTAATTATTTAATTAAATGCCTCATTTTCACCTATTAATCTAATTGACCTAATTGGGTTAACTCACGCCCTTTCACACTGAAATTTCATCCAATTTAATTAAATAATACAAATTATTTAATTTTAACTCTAAGTCCTCTTATTTAATTAAATATCATATTTGCATCTCCTTTTCATTAAATAAATTAATAATTTAATGAATATCCTCACATTACTCGTCTTGCACATTCAAATTTAGTTTTAATTAACTAAATTGCTAGTTTCCCTATCATCCACTTGCATAGGGAATATTCCAAAGGAATATTATCCTATTTTCCTCCAAAAAAAGGTAATGACTACTCCAAACAAACTTTGAAACAACTTTTTAAAGTTGTTGCAAAGTGTGTTTGTTTGCATGATTGTGAGCCCTTGATCTTTCCTTGTTCCATGTGATATTTGATTCTCATCAATTGATGAGAATCCTTGATCCATTTTTCATCCTCCTTTCATTTGTGACCATTGATAGATCAAATCAATCTCATCCATTGCTTTTTTATTTGATCTCCATTAAATTAATTATTTAATGAATATCATATAATTCCCTTGATTTGCATAATTAAAACTTTGTTTTAATTATCAAATTACTAATTCTCCCACTTGCAAGGGAATATTCCTCCTTTGCACATTCCTCCAAAAGGGGAATATGCCCATGGAATATTCTTTCCCCTTTTGTACAATTAAACTTTGTTTTAATTTGCAAAATATTTATTTCCTCACCCATGAGAATATTCCAAAGAATATTCTTTCTCCTCGCTCATTTCAAAAAGGGAAGATTCTTACAAAACTTCATGTGCAAGTTAACTCAAAACTTCATTGTAAGTTAACTCAAAACTTCTTGTGCATGTTAACTTGTGACCTCTTGTACATGTTAAAAGTGTGTTTGTTTGAAGGAATGAGAACCCTTGATTAAATCTCATTATTGATTCTCATCCAGGTTGATGAGAATCCATGGTCCATGCCTCCATCTTCTTCCATCCTTGACCATTGATTAGCCTTTTTTATCTTAACCCTTCATTTCTCATTTGCTTTCCTATAAATGGGTTACTATTTGGAGACAAATGGATCCATCTTTTAAGAGAAAAATTATGCTGTTAAAATCAATTTCACTTGCACTCTTATTTAGCATCCATTTAGCTTAATTTACTTGTATCATTACAATGATGGAGATAAAGAGATAGTAAGATAAAGAGAATATTTTGCCAATTTCTTACAACAATGGAGATAAAGAGCTCGTAAGAGCAAGTGGCCAATTCTCGATGAACAACAAGTGGGGATCATCATAGCAAATTTAGATTTGGATCTATCCTTTCACTTAAAGATGCAATTCATTACCTCTTATGACGAGCTTGTCCCTAGGTCCCTTAACATCTAAAGAGCTCTAATCTCACAGGGAAATACTTAAGCCTACAAAGGCAACCACCCATCAACCAGTTCAAATGACCCTTGCGTATGGGATAAGAACAAGAACGTGACCAATGATGGTGTGGTAGATTCTAAGGTGGTCCTAAGTGCTCCTAGTCTAAACAACAATCAAATAGCTAACACTCAACCAACTGTAGAACAAGCAACACCGTCACAAAACAATTAGGTCAATAACATCGAAACACAACAATGATGAAATCCCAATAGAAATAACTATCTGAAACATAAGTACACATAGTTTTCAGAACCTATTGAAACCATAATGAAGAAATTGGTAGAGTCAAACCTAATAACGCTTCCCAATTTTGAAAACTACCAAGAACCACAAGATAAACCACCCCGGTACAATGAAAAAGATCTTTGTGACTTTCACAAAATTAAAGGGCACAAAACATCGAGTTGTATGAGGCTCAAGAATATTATCCAAGATCTCATCGAGAGTGAAGACATATCTATTGAAGTACTAGCCAAAAACCAAGATATTAAGATATACAAGAACCCTATGCCATATCATAGCAAAGGAAACAACACTGAAAAAGATAAGGATTACACAAACATGCAACATACCTATTCCAATTTACTCACTTCCTATGATAGTGTCATCACCATCATCACCATCAAAGGGCCTAGTGCAAAGTGTGAAGTCACCATGAGATGTGGTAAAGTCAAAATCCAAGGAGTCCCATCTCAATCTAAAAAACAACCTAATTTTCCTACATCAAACCATAACAATTATAGTCTCCTAGATCAACTTAAGAAGACCCTAACATAGATTTCTATCTTAGAACTATTGAGACTATCACTCGTACATGAGGAAATATTATAGAACAATTTCATGCTATGGTAGGGCATATCACTAATCATATTCTCACCTTCTTAGAACAAGACCTACCACCACAACCATCTCATAACCATGCTTTGCACCTTGAGGTCATTATTCATAAGAACAAGGTTAAAAGAGTCTTAGTAGATGGAGGTGCTGGTTTGAAAATTTGCACCCTTTAGTTGATCAAGAACCTGGGCTATTCAGAGGATACTATTGAGAAAACAAAGAGTACCACCATCAAAGCATATGATGATCAAGAGCGAGTATCATAAGGAATCATTGCACTACCCATCCAAGTGGGACCCATCATTGCAAAAACTACATGCCAAGTGTTAAACCTTGATCTCCCCTACAACATCTTGCTTGGCCGACCATGGATCCATGCCCTAAAATTTGTCGTCTCAGCCTATCATGAATGTGTAAAATTTCCTTTTGAGGGCAGAGAAGTTACCATCCATGGAAATACCGAGCCTTTTCACTATTGCAAGAACCTTGAGGCCAAGTTTTACAAGATACTCTAGATCCCTAAGAATGATGAAGGGCCTACATGATCCTCATTTATTAACCCATCAACCCTTGCATCGACCTCATAAGCAAAAACACCCATTGTGCAGAACATTCCTGACATCAAAGTAGTGATCCAAGATGATGGTTATGGAAACTATAAACTAATGAAGGATACTTTTTATGTTGGGAGAGCTACCTCTTTCTCCCAAATCTCATGGGAAACCCACACCTAGCATCAAAGTCACCAAAAAATAAAGATGGCAGCTACTACCTTCACCAAGTGGGGGGGTTTGAACAAAGAAGATGTCTCTGAACTGCTATATCAAGCTAGACAACCCATCCTTGTTCTTCCCATGGAAGATGACAACAAAGGTTTGCAGCTAATGAAGAGTTGGGGATACAAAAAGAATGAGAAACTAGGAGAAAATGACAATGGTTTGCTAGAACCCATCATTCCTAAGAAACATCAAAAAAATCTCGGCTTAGGATGTACTACTAGCAAGGTTACTCTTATTGGGAAAGGTACTTCTGCTAAACGGGCTAAGGCTTCCTCTTGGTTACCAACATCGTGTGATACCACCCTAGATGCCTCGCCCCTTGATGTTGTCAACCTATTTGAGAATAACTCCCTTTTCATGATATCCACAACATCCTTCGCCCCGAGCGATCAATCAACTAAAATATGCCTAATATACCCATAACTCATTGAATTGGACCAACAAGGACCACCGATTCTATATTTATTTGAAAACAATGAAGCAATCTCATAATTCATGGGGCTCTGCAACAAACTACCATGGGCAGATCACAAAGCAGGTTTTGACATAGAGCTCGACACAAGGGCATACTACGGGGAGATGATTGAATCCTCCAGTCACAAAATTGATGACATGCAACTAACATGCAAATCTTTGAGTGAAAACCACACTGTGGCACTTTATGATCCTAAAATAGTAAAAAGAAAGGATGTGTCCAAGATTGAAAATCTCTCCAAGGCACCTAAGGATGAGGGATTCAATCTCCCCCTTAGTGTGATGCATCCAAAAAAGTCAGCATATTAATAGAAAAGGCCACTCTAGTTAATGTGGGAACAAAAGAGGCACCAAAGATCACTTTCTATGTCGAATCCTTGGTGGATGAAGAACAAAAGAACCTAGCAATGTTCCTGAAAGAGTGAAGAGCTAACTTTGCATGGTCATACAAAGATATGCCAAGGCTCAATCTAGAAGTAGTTGTGCATCATTTAGCAACCTATCCTGAAGCTAAACTAGTAAAGCATAAATTAAGGAAAATGCACCCTTAGATAACACTCTTGTTGAAACTTGAGTTACAAAAGATTCTTGATGTTGGATTCATCCGACTGATAGATTATCTTGAGTGGGTTTCCAACCTGGTACCAGTCTCCAAACCCACCGGGGGAATCAAAATATGCATGAATTTTAGAGAATCGAACAAGGCATGTCTAAAGGACAATTTCCCTCTTACTAACATCGACATCATCGTGGATCTAACAGTTAGACATGAAATGCTATCGCTCATGGATGGTTTTTTAGGCTATAATCAAATCATGATCACCAGTGAGGATCAACACAAAATTGCATTTGTTGGAACATGATGCCATTTGGGTTGAAGAACATAGAAGCAATCTATCAAAGAGCAATGACCCTCATCTTTCATGACATGATCCACAAAACAGTTGAATACTATGTGGATGATAGTTTGGAAAAATCAAAGAAATGGAGTGAGCACATAGAAGTCTTGGGACCCATCTTCGACAAACTTGAAGAGTATAAGGTATGACTAAACCCAAAAAAATGTGTCTTTGGGGTTACATCAGGGAAACTTCTTGGCTACATCACATCATAAAGAGGAATAGAATTGATCCAACAAAAGTGAAAGCCATCCTAGACATGGAACCTCCACAAACATTGAAGTAGATGAGAGGGTTACGAGGAAGGTTGCACTCCATCAGAAGGTTCATAACACAGTTGTCAAACAAGATCCACCCTTTCTCAGACCTTCTCCACAAAGGAACAACTTACAAGTGGGATGAGAAGTGCGATAAATCTTTCCAACAAATCAACTAGTTATTGACACCTCTAGTACTCATGCCATTGATACCAAATAAACCATTGATCTTGTATATCTCAACAACATCAATAACACTAGGTGCTCTTCTAGCACAACATGATGAAAACATAAAGGAAAGAGCCATTTACTACATTAGTAGGACCTTGGTGGGCTATGAAATGAACTATTCATCCATTGAGAAAGCATGCTTAGGAGTAGTTTTTTCTTCACAAAAATTCAGACACTACATGTTGTCGCATCAAATCAAACTTATTACAAAGATCGACCCATTAAAATACCTATCATCTAAAGCAACTCTCACTGAGCGAATGACCAAGTGGGTAATGATCTTGACTAGATTTGACATAGAGTACATGGATAGCAAGGAAATCAAAGGACAAGTGATCACAGACCAACTAGCGGATGAACCTATCTATGCAGAGAATCCATTGATATTTGAATTCCCTAATGAATCAATGTTCCTTATCAATGTAGCAGATCAATGGAAAATTTAGTTTGATGGATCGTTCACCCAACATGGATCAGGGGTGGGTATTCTTTTTATCACTCCTCAAGGTGATTGTATTCCAAAGTCATATAAGCTATCATTTCCACGTACTAACAAAATTGCAAAATATGAAACCTTAATCACAAGTCTAAGAATAGTAGTTCAATGGCATATACAAGAGTTGAAAGTCTATGGAGACTTACAATTGGTTATTAACCAACTCAATGATGACTACCAAACTAAGGATGATAAAATTACTCCTTAAATAAGAATATGGTAGAAAATCTTAAGGATCTTTTCATTGATATAGATTTTGAGCATATTCCTTGCATGAACAATCGAGCAACAGATGTTATGGCAACAATTGGATCATTGTTATATACATGCCACACAACATCCTTCGATGTGAATTCTTGGTAGATCACCTTCTTGTACCAACTTTTGAAATCCCATAATCTGAATTTGTGTGTGTCATCATTGGTCCTTGATCCCTGTGGTATCATGATATATTCACCTACCTTAGCAAAGGAATGCTACCGACTAATATCACCTAAAACCTTAAGAATACCTTTGTTAAAAAGGCATCCCAATTTGTGATCCTAGGTGATACCCTTTACCACCGAAGCATTGAGAGGACGTTACTACAATGTCTCAACTAAGAGGAAGCCTTGGCTACTTTAACAAAGATACATGATGGAATATGCGATTCCCATTCAAGTGGTCTAACTTTAGCTAAGAAAATGTTGAGGACGGGGTATTATTAGCCAAGCGTGGAAAGAGAAGCCCATCAATATGTGCAGAAGTGTGTCTAGTGTCAACAACATGGAGATCTTATTCATGCTCCAACTTAGGAGTTATAACCAAAGGTCACACCTTGGCCTTTATCACAATGGGGAATTGATCTCATAAGGAAGATTACTCCAACCTCATGAAATGGACACAAGTTCATCATCATAGACACTAAGTACTTTACCAAATGGGTTGAAGCCATTCCTATGACCTACATAATAGGGACGAAAATTGCTAAGTTTATCCTGAATTACCTCATCTTCCATTATGGTATTTCACAATCCCTTATCTCTGACAATAAAACGCCCTTCTAGAATTAGAATGTGAAAGAGTTGTGTCAAAGATTCAACATCCACCATTGATTCTCTACTTCGTATTACCTCTAGGGAAATGGTCAAGCTAAGGATACAAATAAGACCATTTTGCATATCTGAAAGAAAAATGATGTAGAGCAAGAGGGTTCATACCATAAAATTTCTATATTCTTGGAAATAATAAGTACACAACTGAAATTATTCATTCTCAAGGCAATCTCAATCCTTTAACCTTGAGCAACATGGGCTCCAACTTACACAAATGGACTCCAATCTCTATCAGACTTGGTAAATGATTCCAACATGCTTAGATTAATCTCAAAAACTCATTACAACCATTTAAAGATTATACAACAATGATTTAAGGCTAACCATAAACAAACTATGCATAGCTTTGTTCAAACATCAAGAAAACCATGTTTCTTTGACCACTCTCCACCAAAATGAAACACACAATCTACCATAACTCATGAAAATGAATAAATGAATGTTTTTACTTTAAAGGGTTTTTAGAACATGTAAAAGCAAAAAAATTTACCAATTTTTATCACTTTTTGATGGTGGAATAAAAAGATATGAATTTTTCTTGTTTGCTGGCAACCTTAGTTCCTAAACTGGGTAGTCTTCACCAAAATTGTCATAAATCAATAAAAACCCAATGAAAATTGATCAAGAAAAGTGAAAATGAAACTATATTTACATATATAACATTTCCAATAGGTCTGAGGTCGTTATTTGATTTGTACAATTCGTACCATTCTCTGCAACAACCTACAGCTTCTAGAGAAAATAATCCCATAGGGCTACCAATGGTAAAATGATCATAACTTTCTCCAAACTCAATGAAAAAACACCAAACCAATTACAAATAAAAGCTAGTTCATTCCTCTATCAATAAAAATAAATTTTAGGTCTGTAAAACTTCATACAAAGCTGTACCATGTCAAATAATAGGGCATAACATTAGAAATTACAGAAAAATTAATGTATTCCTTCATAAATTCTTGTTCAAACTACATTCCCACCCTCATCGTGATACTAAAGGAAAGTTTGAGCCTATCTAGTTAGGTCTTTTTTTCACCACAACAAGCTATGGATCAGGAGCATATCAATTGTCAACGCTTAAAGGTGAACCCTTGCAGGTACCAACCAATAGTCTGCATCTTAAAAAGTTTTATGCCTAGGATTGAAGGGTGTACATCTCAAAATACAAGAAAATTGAAAAATGATCAAAAATCCAAAAAATAAGAAAAAGGACTGAAAAAATAAAGAAAAACAATCATCCTCTAGTGAAAACCACTTTGGTGGCACTTTGGGCAAGTACCTTGGTGAAAACCTAGCAAATAGGCACCTTGCGTAAATAAAGCACCTATGTCTAGCTTTGGCTTTTTATCTTATCATTCTTGGCATTGCCTCCATCTATTGCATCGTCATCCTATTTATTCCATCACCCATCCACATCTATATCATATCTTGATACTATGAAGTATCGTATCCCCTATAGTACTACTTGGCATATTCCAAAGGTTAGCTTGTCTTGCCTATATCAGGGTAGTCTATCACATCACACTTGGGGAAATTCATTATGGATCAGATTGGGTTCTTGTATATCTTAAGGTTATTCGAAAATGTCAAAAATCCCAAAAACATTCATAAAACATTCATCAAAATTTCAAAAACGCTCGCAAAATCAAAAAATCCAAAAACATTCATAAAATTGTAAAGTCAAAATCCAAAACATCCAAAATACATCAAAATCCTTGAAAAGGTCAAAACATTAAAAATAAAAAAACAAAACCATGTCAAACTACACTGTCTCTAAGCTTGAACATAGGCAAGGACATCATTGATGTGCCCCCAAGACACCCTAGGCCAATCCTTTAGGAGTCCATCATAATAAACTGACAATCCATTAACTGTTCATCTTCATCTTCAAATAAGTTGAGTCAATCAAACTATATGGTCTCTGCATGCATAATGTAGGAAAGGATTACCTTTGATTAGCCCTGAGGCCCCTAGGATAGTATTTTAGGTTATGTTTTTGGTTGAAAAAATTAGAAAATCCTTAAACAATCAAATATTGAAAATCTCAAAAATAATTGAAAATTGAAAATACAAAAACATTTGAAAACTTAGAAAACACAAAACATTCAGAAAACCTCAAAAAACCAAAATATTTACATAAACTTTCAAAAAGACCAAAAAAAACCTCAAAACATTTTCAAAATACCAAAAACATTGAAATATTCCAAAAATCCAAACCCATCCATTCCATTATGCTTTCACTCACAATAAATCTCCATCCATAATAAATCAAGTGTCACCTTTTACCTTTGGAAAAATAAATAGAAAGCAAGTATTGCAAGTCATAAAGTGAGAACCTAAGTGTCAAAAATCTAAAGTCTAGATCATAGGTAAACGAGTTAGTGAAGTTTTTATCAACAACTTATCATTTACACCTCATCCTAATCAAACCATCTAATAATATGTCCTAAGATGCATCCTTCCTGCGATGGACATCAACATCAAAAATCAACTTAGCTAAACTAAACTGGTAAGAGATATCAATAACATTTATTGTTTGTCTTTGATCTTTTCTTTTTATTTATCTTAATGAACCATTATGAGGACCTCTCAATGATGTCTAAATGATTTAGAGAGAAAGGAACGGGGCATTGATCATTATCTTTTGTTTGCTGTGCTTGTGGGTATTCTTGTAAAATAATCTTGGTGCATAATTGCTTAGTTGTGTATAGGGAGGTTGTTTGGAGTAGATTGTTGACTATTGTGTATGCTTTGGTCTGA
Organism: Sequoia sempervirens; assembly: GCA_007258455.2. Taxonomy (NCBI): domain Eukaryota; kingdom Viridiplantae; phylum Streptophyta; class Pinopsida; order Cupressales; family Cupressaceae; genus Sequoia; species Sequoia sempervirens. The sequence continues at coordinate 24,278 of VDFB02126849.1, read as the reverse complement.
GATATTCTAAACTTCTAAACTACATTCCGATGAGGTTTCTGTATGTCAAGATGTGAACAAGAACTATCCTATCTATTTGCGAAGTCAAAGTCCATGTCACTAGATGTATAATAACATCCTGGTTCTTTATACATTTATGTATCATGTCTATGTGTTATATCAAACATAAGGAATGATGAAAAATCACAATCCCAAGATATGAGAAAATCATCATCATCATCATCTCTCATCACTGTATCTAATAAAGTCTTAATGGATCAAGGACTTCTTGGAATTTTTGAATCAATCATCAAAATCAATGGTTAAATCATTTATTTTATTCTTCTATCTTCTTTCCATGCTAACCTGGTATCATGACAGTCAACAAAAATATCATCAATGCATCCATCCTGCGTCAACAAAACATCAACATGCATACATCTTGCATCATCATAGTATATCACAATATAGAAAAACATATTTCACTACAACATCATTATCATTTAAGTTGTGATGAATAATATAGATTTTTTATTCGAAGCATCTTAAATCATTGCATTATCATAGCATAAACATATGTCGCATTATCATAGCATAAGTACGAACACCTACATAAGCATACATATCATGAACATTCATAACATCATACTATAAGCATACATCATCACATCATAAATGGCATATAAAAGTACACAAAGAAATACATATTGCATAAACATCACATCTGCATATCATGACATCGCATCCCATATACATCACATCATAAAAAATCATCCCATATCGCATAAATGAAAGTGCATCCATACATAAACATATCATATCATAGCACAACATATCAAATACATCCATAGATTCATAAGCATGAAATAAAGACACATCACATATTGAATGTGAATCATCATGTATATATATATGGTGCCTATCATGGTATAATATTTGAATCAATGTATGTATATCAATCAAAAACACAATATCCACGAGGTTATAAAAAAGGAGCCCATGAATGTGTATCTATATAAATAATCGAGCAAACAATCAAAAAGTGTCTACACAAGTAGGCTAGCACTGGTGGCTGCTTGACTCACCCCTAACTGATGGTTGATCATCAGCTCTGGGTGGTGCTCTACTCTATTATGAAAAATCATGTTGTCTCATCACCCGAGGAACATTTCTATGGCAGTGCATGCGATAATATGCTATCGAGTAGTAACTGTCTCTCTATACAACTGAGCAAATACAATTTGACCCTGTGTTGTAGTTGTCACTACCTCCAAATGTTGTCTCTGCTCAATCTCCTGGGCTAGCTGTATTGCTAGTTGTTGCCGCAACTGGACCTCACGATCTCATTGTTCAGTCATGTTCTGAAGCTGTTGTTGTAGCTAATCTCGCTATGCCCGTAATCGATCTCTCTCAGTTGTAATAGCCTATATCTGTGCCTGTAACTAGGCATTTGGCTGTATAGGTGGAGGAGGTGTTGTTGCCCTTGGAACTTGTCCATCATGTTTCCCTAATTGATGCCCTAGGTCTTGATGACCCTGATCCTATTGCTGCTGATGGTCCCCATCACTTGACACTTATGCCTGATCTTGTCCCAAACTTGGCTCCCATCCCTGCCTCTGTCTCGGCTGCCATCTCGACCTTGGCCTCTGCCTCTACCTCTAGGGTATGCCCCTGTTGGATCTGTTAGGCACATAGGTGGCCTGAACCATGCATCATATGTTGGGGTAGTCCCCACATCTGGAAGGCCCTGATTATATGTTCATGATTGTGGGATGAGTTATCTAAAATCATTGATCGCCACAATGGGATCAATGGGGGCTTCCCATTGTACCTCTCGTTGACCTCTGGAAAAAATGGCAGTGTAATCATCAACTGGAACATCCTATACATCCCTAAATTATCTAGCAACACGATTTGGGAGTTATCGCTCGATGATTATGTGCTCTCTGCCCTACATGTACTGGGTCTGTTGAGCAAAATCCAACTATTGTCGATCATTGTACCATGTTGGATGTTGTAGCCATGGCCTCCATTTGAACACTGTTGTGTCATTAATGACATGACACCAATATGGAAAACTTGTGGGGCCCATGTGCTACAATGTCATTGTCATTGACACCTTGTATCGAAAAATGACAAGCTCGTCCTTATGGATATCTGCAAGAATCACCAAGGGCCTCAACACTGTAATATGCTTGTATGCCCGTATATGAAGTAAAGTCACACCTGCTCCAATGCTCCTTCCCTCTCGATAGACGACCTCATGCATATCATGGTACAATGATGCAAGGAGAATTGAACCCCAGGCATACATAATGTCCCTCTAGATCATACCCTCCCATACCAAACCCCATCTAGGACTGAAACCTATGCCCCATCGGTCTGGAGCAATGACACCACAAATCAAGGCTACAACAAACAATCTGAATGTATCCACCTGACTGCAATAAAAATCTAGATCAATCTGGGAGCTAATCAAAATAATATGTTGTCTTTGTAGAAGAAAGAAACATGTGTCTCTACCAGCATCTGTGTCATAAATGGCACACTCTCCTTGCATAGGCAATCATAAAATATGCCACACATCCTCCAGTGTGACAGTCACCTCCTTAGTGGGCATGTGAAATGAAGAGGTCTTGCTATGCCACCTCTCAACTAGCATCATCATCATAGTGAGACGGGTCCTGAGCTCGAGCAAGAAAGAGATGAATCCTAACCCTAACCTCCCTAGCCGCTCCACATCATCATCATCAAAGTTTCTAACTATAGCCAAAATATTGTATTGATGCTCTCGGGAAATTAGTAGTGGAGGATCCTCCTACACGCATCGTACACACTGTGTCAATTTGCTAAAAAGTCAAAAAAGCTAATCAAACCTTGATATTTTCCATCCCAAACATCGAACATGTCGTTGAAATCAATAGTGTTGCTCTTTCAAGGGCGTGTCATTGTATCCATTTGGGGGGTGCATCACCATTTCGGTGATGCACATTGCTATGCTCAATAGTAAATCGACATTATTGTGCATCACTATATCTAAATATCGGGGTGCATCGCTATTTGCAAGGTGTGTTGCCCACCGCTTTTGGGAGACATTGAACTTAAAAAGCCCATGAGTTGCTATATTACTCCTGCGATCCCCTAATCAGATGCGTCACTTAACCAAAAAATTGAGGTGCATCACTAAATAGAGGGTGCGTCGCTATAAAATCAATAGCAACGCTTTTGATGCTTTAAAGGAGGTGCTATATAGTGATGCACCTAAAGACCTAACTTTGATCCCCTATTAAATGCACCTAAAAGAAAAAATCGAGACAAGTTTCAAATCACATACCCGTGGTCCTACGTCTACATGCCATTGGTACTCTCGAACTCAATTCAAAAGATGAAGAGAGAGCACATAGTGAGCGATTTCGCCAAGGTATCAGAGCTCAAACTATAAAGATCTCTAAGCGCTGAATGCACAAATGAATTGGAAATGTCACCCTTCTCACTTATTTAAGCCTAAAAATTACGGTTTTTTGCCCTAATTTGATCCAAAAGCTAGGGTTTTGACATGTTTTACCTATTTCCACCTTTGCAACTATTTTGAGCCATTTTTTGCACTTTTGAGGCCATTTTTGGTATTTCGAGACCTGTTTGAGCACCTGAGCTTATATTTTACTTTTGTCAAGAATTCAACCCAAAATTCAAAATTTTTGCCCGATTTCTTGAGGGGGCAGGGAACCAACTTATTCCTTCCATTGGGGTAATAGTGGGGCATCCAAAAATCATATATATATATATTTAATTTAAGCAACAATTTTTATTTGAAAAACGTTAGTCTTTAAACCTACATAACATGTACCTTGCTTCAAAGGGGAAAAATGTCATGAATGATATCATGCACTCAAATCAGGTATACTAACATCATTTCATCTTGAAACCCATCCTCTTTTCACTTAATTGATTAAATTTGCATCGCTAATTAATTAATTATGTCATTTTCGTCTATTAATCTAATTGACCTAATTAGGGTTAATTCACCTCCCTCTTGCACTAACATTTCATCCTATTAAATTGAATAAATCAAATTATCTAATTTAATCCCGAAAGTCCTCTTATTTAATTAAATAACCCTAAGTTATTTAATTAAATGTCATATCATATCTCCCCTTTTCATTAAATCATTTATTTAATGAATATCATTTAATTCTTCTAAAATTGGATAATTAACATTATTTAATTATCTAATTACCAATCCTCCCACTTGCAAGGGAATATTCCTCCTTTGCACATTCCTCCAAAAGGAATATTCCCATGGAATATTCCTTCTCCTTTGCATAATTTAATTTGGTTTTAATTAACTAAATATCTAATTTTCCTCACCCATTAGAATATTCTAAAGAATATTCTCTTTCTTCACTCATTTGAAAAGGGGAATATTCCTTTTTGAAACAAACTCTCAACAAACTTTTGGGAAAGCTTTTTGAAAGTGTGTTTGTTTGGAAGAATATGAACCCTTGATTCTTCTCTTGATCCATGTGATCATTAATTCTCATCCATTGATGAGAATCCATGATCCATGTTTCATCTTTCTTCCAAATTTGACAATTGATTAACCTTTTTAATCTTAACCCTATCCTCCTATAAATAGGTCACTATTTGGAGACAAATGGATCCATTTTTTAAAAAGAGCAAACTAATGTTGTTAAAATCACCTTCACTTGCACTCATATTTAGCACTTATTTAGCATCTTTTAGCTTAATTGACTTGCATCATTAGCTTAGCTTCCATTAATGGCTTCCATGATAACATAAATGTATCTAGATTTAGTATAGTGTGTAATTAGGGTTTCAATCTTTTTAGCTTAAAATCCATTTAGATAGCTTTGCATACACTTACATTGATTATTTTAGCCTACATCGTGTTAAAATAACTTGCATCATGCTAATTTAACATCAAAATCATGTTTTCATACACATCTTTCATTGGTTTCATTGATTCTCTTCAATAAAATCAATTAAAACAGACTCATTATCCACAAGATTGGGAAAGGGTCTCCATTCCACATCAATGAGACACCACTCCCCCAATAGGATAAGTTTCAATGGATTAGAATAGGAGTTTTTGAAGCTTTCATGATTTAATATGTTAGTTTTAATGGATTCCTAGTTTAGTTTTTTTATTGAATGATCTTATTGGACTGATGTTTAGTGGCTTGAATATGCTTCAAAACCTCATGGATCAAGTGTAGTTAGCCCATGCCAATTCTTCGACCACACTTACCAAGAATGCATCCCTAAAAAACACCATAAAAAAATGGGGTATAGAAAATCCTGTAACCATGTCTTGTTGATTGAATTGTTGTAAGTAGCAATAGTTTAAGTGGCTAAATCATTGATGCCACAAATTACTCACATCATCAGAATGGGTGAGTAGAACAGAAAAAGGTGCATCAAGAACGGAGTGAGAAAAAACAAAGCTGAGACTAATGATCTACTTTCCCAATTGCAACTATGGAGTTATTATGCAACCCATGAATCACCACTAAATTAGGAGAAAACTCAACCTGTTTGCCTATAATGTGAAGAACCCTGTTGGTTCCAACTCAACCTCAAATCAAATTTGATGTGGATTGTGGTTTTTTTTTTGCAAGTATTTGATTTTGTTTGTATTTTTCTCAATATATGAAATGCAAGACAATGCATATAAAGTAATATGGAAATAAACTAATGAAGTATGAGGCAAACTATTAACAATATTGGAACTATAGAAGCTGTAAGTGACCTTTATTGATAATAGGATATATTTACAGTGCTCAAACTTCATCAAACATGCCCAAAAAAATAACTGGTTGCTTACTAAAATTTTGGGAATGTAATACAATAATGATAATTTTGATGTAAAAGTTTGATTTGCTCTTATGATCTGATTCCTCACCTTTATCAATGCTGAAGATGACTTTATAGGCCAGGTCGTTCCCTTCTGCAAGATATAGAGGAATACTCATAGGCATTTCTGCCTGTAGATGCAATGCCCCTCTAGCTAGGTCAACATGTGGGATGGAAGTGTAATTTTAGATTGTCATCACGTGCCAAATAAGCTCCTAAGTGTAGCCGCCTAGCAAAGCAACCCCTTCCTTAGAAATCTTGGTTGATACCCTTAATCTATAAGCTTTTAATCTGCCCAGACATGCTTGAAATTTGTTTGTTATAGCCTTGAAATGTAGATCAGTTGTAGGGAAATGCAATCATATATGATTTAAAGGCTCTCACACAAATCTGGAACAAACCCTTGAAGAAAATTAGAAAATTCTTCAAAGAAACCCTTGTATTAGCTTCTCTAAATGCCTTAATACTGTAGCATTACTGTAGCATGTACTGTAGCAGCTAACACAAATTTTGCTGTGCAAATGATTAACTCTTAAATTTCTAATCTACAAATAGATAATCATGAAACCCTTGGAATGCTTGTATTTCTTCACCAGTATGCTCAACTATGGCTCCTGAATGAAGCCAATTTGGAATGCTAATCTTCAATGGATCTTTCACCACCTCAAATTGCTGCAACATTGAAGAATTCTCGTTCTCCAATGGTAGAAAATCACTATAACCCTTATCTTAGACAAATACACAGAAAAGTCAAAAATAGAAGCAATGTCAAATAACCATCAAGAATGAGGTTGATTTGCCTCTCTTTTTCCTTATATCCTCAAAGACACCAATTTCAAGAGATTCTAATTTTATACATTTAAAATGTATTTAAATTGCTTCGGTTGCCACTTTATTAAATTCACTTGGGTGTATCATTTAGCTCAAATATTAAAATCTCACTTTTTAAAATATATTTAAGTGGCTCCCTTTATTATAAAGTCAAAATATAACTTTATAATATCCCTTTTAATTCAAAAGTCACTTAACCACTTAAATAATCATATCTCCCTCAATACTCAGTATTTTGACATGCCGTTAGATGATGGAGTCAACACTATATAACCCCCATGTGTCCAGGTGCCCTGCCTATAAATAACAACACTACCATAATAACTTACTATAAATAGTAAGTCCCTCAAACTAAGCCCATCATTGATTTGCAAAGGCCTGAAACTGAACCCAATACTGAAATTGAAGGGATGGAGTATCAACAACCTCCATTGACTGCCACTGAGACCCTCTATCCAAACATATTAGCCTACGAGAGTCCAAGTAATAGGCTAACCATCAATAAACAAGATCATGCTAAAAAGGGGACATTACATATACCTGTGTGAGTGATTTGGTAGATCGATAGGAGATTAGTTGATAATGAGGGCACACAAAGAACATCCTAAAATTTTCCATCCCCCAGATCAAGAGACCCCCTCTCACACACTTCGAAAGGAGTGTCATCACCCATCAAAATGGAAGGCATAGTACACGGTTCCAAAGATGCAAGTTCATCCTTAGATGAAGCCATGTAGTGCGAGGCACTTGAATCAAGAACCCAACTAGTTGGTGGAGAAGAAATTGCTACAAGGGTCTTGCCCTTTCCTTTCCCTTTTTTGTTGTCTTTAGCCTTGTGAGACCCTTCATCCGAACTATGTTTGATTGAATCGATAAACAATGATATTATTATTTTCAAGAATATGTGCTAAGTGATGAACTTGTTTCTTCAAAAATTTATGTTTATCACGACCAATTATTTTATAATAGGCACATTTGACCTTCTCTATCTTAGACTTATTGTCATTTGAAGATGAGGTCTCATTAGCTATAAAATACATAATCTCTCTTGATAATGAATGGTCCACTTAACACTCATTGCATCTAGGTGATGCTCACATAGGTGAAGCATCGAGCCTTCCCGGGATGCAATGAGTGCTAAGTGGACCATTCATTATCACAAGAGCTTGTGAACCACTACTAATGAAACATGGGTCAATGAAAACGACTCAAAAAACTACATGGTTGAATCTTGACAACAATATCATAATTTGACATGTGTAGAAAATACCTTCTACTTATTCATATTAATTTTTTAAAAAAATATATTTGAAAAAACACACTTCAGTTATAAAATGTAAAATATTATTGCAAAATATTATTTTATATTAAATTGTTAGTAAAAAGTTCTAAAATTGAATCCGTTTCTTTAATTTAAAAGGCAAAAAAAAGAAAAGAAAATAATTTCATACTATTAAAAAAAAAACATTATTTAATTTAGTCTCTCAGTGAAAATTCTAAAATTGAACCCTTTCCTTTAAAAATTTGAAAAAGACAAATAAAAATGCAAAACTGTAGACGGTTATTCAAAAGTTCTAAAATTGAACCCTCTTCCCTTAAATTTTTTTTGAAAAAACAATTTAAAATAAAGAATTTAATTTAATTTTATAATGTTACTATTTTAGTTAAATGTTTAATTCGACCCGACTAAAGAAATTTCGGAGGCCGTGTGGTGGGAACAGTCCGTAAATCTCGAATGCAGCTCTCTTGACAAAAGCAAAAGAGACCATACTCCGGATAATGGGTTTTCATTAATTGAGAACCAGTGAAATTAAGACACCCTAAAAGGTAACACATTACCAACGAACAAACTAGAAAACTCTGCCTCTGTTACACGCAAAACAAAAGTTTTAACACGACAAAGCATCCCGCCATTCTTGACAGCTTCTTCAAATTATACGTGTAAGTAACAATTTCCCCCCTCGGTTGCTTTACATAGACATTTATTCAATCACTGGATCATTTCAATGTAATATATATCTGTTCTTTGTATCATCATTTCAATTGAATACCTTATAAAATATCTATCGACAGTGCCACAATTGAAGAACGTATTCGACGCATGCAATGTAATTATTCTAATTCGATGTGTCTTATCAAAGTGGGCTTGATCTGTTTATTAATTCTTTATGGCAGGCTTTTCTTTAGGGGGAGTGGTTTGTGTTATCTTTCATGTTCTGAGTATTATAATATTTATTGGATGCCATATAATTTCAATCTCTGGTGTTGTGGGATGTAGAAGTAATAGGAAAATTCATATAGTTGAATCAATGGGACTTCTTTGACTCTCAACTGCTCTAGTTGACGAGACACTACTGCAAAAGTTTAGATAGAATCTCAAGAAAAAATTGGCCCTCTCTGCATTTTTCGGGTTTCTCCATGTTCATAATCTTCCAAATTTTGGAGGGTTAGATTTTAAGGCAATGTAACAGATGGATGTTTTTTTATTCAATTTGCCTGATTTTCAAAAAATTATGTAGTAAGTAGCAGATATTCTTCGATAATACCAACTGCGTTTTGATATGAATTTCAAAAATTACTAGATGTAGATTTACCCATTTGTCTTATTTATGTTTAAGAAAAAATAATTATCCATCTTCAGAGCGAATATCTGGATATGGCTGTGTCCATTCCACTCATTTTACCATCATGTTCTTTTTGAATGACGAAGATTCGCTAACTATTCTATACTTGTTATAACCTTCCATGTCTTTAAATTTCCCCGTTACAGACTTTGCAATCAAGGAGCTTTCCATAAGTTACTGTGAGGACACTTCTCTGGGTTGAACGAGAGCTTTGTTTTCCTTTACATTGGCATGGGTGTGCATTCCTTTAACGCGTTTGTATGCATCTCCTATTTCTCTTCAGTTGATCTGTAATCAAGAAAGAGCTTAACATCAAGGTTGACATTCTTCAAGGGAGCACTGAAATATGATCTGTGCATCGATCAATCTAAAGGATTATTAAATGCTATACATAGATGGTAGATACCCTTTTCTACTGCAAATTTGTCTTCCTGAAAACTGTGCAAGAAGGAAACTGTGTTATTTCCGGCAACTTTCTCCTTAAGAATTGAAAAATGGGACGGGGAATGGATGTTATTCAAACATCCATGTCTGAGTTGAGTCGAGCTGAGTGCTGCTCTTTTATCTAAAAATAACTTTGGGACTTTGGATATGATATAGGTCAATATCTTATTTATTTATTGCATATACCCTTTCCGCATTAATGATTCAGATTCATCTTGTATGATCACCTGCAAACTGATACACCAATAGGAACTAATTCAATTTTATGAATGTGGAACGCAGAAAGAACCTTTTTAAATCATTTCAAGTCCGTGGAAGTAGGTCTTTATATTTTTAAAAAACTTCTTATGGCATCACTAAGCAACATGCTTCTGTTCTGGTTCAATAGAGACTAAGGAGGGCTGCCCTTGTTTCATAATTTTTACATACCCCACATTGGATCCTACAGTATTAATTGGGAAGTCTATCTTCTTATTTTGCAGAATAGACTTCCTTGCTTTTTTCATTCTCTTCAAGTCTGTTTGACAGCATTTTCGGTTAACCTTCCTTCCACGAGAAGATAGACTTCCCAATTAATGTTGTGGGATCCATTTTCTGTTAACCGTCTTGCCATGTCAACATACCTCTTTTTTCTTACCAAGATTAACATCTTCTTTCAGCTTATCTGTGCTTCAATATTGACAATATTGGTCGTAATTTGAATTCTTTATACTGCAACATGTTGCGAAGCTTTATACTCTTTGCATATTTTAGTAAATTAGTAATTACTAAATAGTTATGTTGTAGAGGGTATCATCTCTTTCAAATTATCTTCCGTATGTACAACACACCTGTCTGTTGGCTCTATGAGCTCTTCTTCATATTTAAGTATTGACCCTCCTTTGAGTTGTCTTCAGAACTTGAACTTCGTGTTCTGCACCTGCTTCATGATTCACTAAGTCCATACAAGCCTACTATTTGTTATTTCATCTACTATGTTTGTGCTGCAAAAGAATGAACTAAAAGGTAGTAAGAGATGTTTGGCAGCTTACAGGTACAGATTTATCTTTTGAATTCTATTCGATTCCTTGGTTCCTTCACCTATCTGGGCCTGTTGTTCTCCATTTTAGGTTAGCTAAATCATCTATTCCATTGGTTTAATTTCTTGGACTTCACATCCTACAGTATAATAGTCCAGTGTTTGAAACTTTGAATGCACTTGATCCCAACATTCTAACTTCCTATTCAATTTAACATTGATCAATAATTTCAGTCTGATATTTTCAAGAAGAATTTCAACATTTTGGAAATGCATTATGTCTTCATTTTGATTTAGGAATACATTATTTTCAATAACAATATTGACATCATCATTTTGCTGTTTGAAATCTGAGTTTAAGGCTTTAAAATTTGAGCACAAGAAAGCCAGATACTACGGGAACATTCTTATCCTGTCAACAGGGCTAATATTACAGCTGTTAGCCAAACATTCAGAATTGTTACTGCTATCAGGGTGACATCAACACCATCCCATGCCGATGGCTCCAGGCCTCTTCTGTCATCTTTTGCTGGATCCAGTCTGTTTGCTCTGTTTGGCTCGTCTTCATCTATTGGTCCACATCAGTTTTTGGCATCAAATTACTTGGCAAGGCTCCACAATTGCAGGTCTTTTTCTAGATTCTTAAGGATTAAGATAACAATAGCAGATTTTTGGTTCAGCACAAGTATGAGTAAGCATGGGGGCATGATCTTGAACCTAAAACAAAGGAAAATGGGTTCATGACAATTAAATGATAACAAAAAGCGGGGTATGATGCACCTATCTTCCTTAGTTCATTATGAAAAAGAGATCCCCTAGGGCAAGATTGACTTTCAACCCTTAGATGATTCAACCTTGATGGAGATTTTGCTGTTTTCCTCATGACTTAGGACAGGGTAAATCAGCTTGAACTGCACTTTTGGGAGATGAATGAAAAATATCAAATGAATGCAATGATGTAATGTAACACATGAAACCTCTAAATTAAACCTTAATTTGACAGAACCAACAAAGTTTCTGTAGATCTGAGAAGGATTGAATTTTATGCACCTGTCACAAAAAGGCTGTGCTGAGTGTCCTCTTGGGACTGATTCGCCCAAGGGCGAATGGGTCTTGCTTTAGGGATTGAAAATCTGCTTTCACAGTCCTTTGGTCCTTGGTCTGCACTCCTGATTTCTCTGGGTTTCATAGTCAGAAATTTAGAAATAAATTCTAAAAGTGAGTTTCTGTGGCTTGATGACAATGTTGACAACTTTTGCAACTTTGCTCTTTTGATAGATCTTCAATCCTTTTTCAACCTAAGATTTGCAAAACACACAAGAGGGAAAAATTGTTTGTTTTTGGTGAATGGGAGTTTGCCTTGGTCAAACCCTGTTTTGGTAATTAAACCTTGAAATGAAACAATGAAACATTAAAGGAATGATGAATGAACAAGTGCTATGTTGCAACTCACCAAACCCTTGATTTGAGATCCTTGAAGGACTAAAACTTAGTACATCTCTCCAAGGTCTTGATCTTGCATGAAATGGCTTGATTGATGATGTGATCATGATGCTTGAATCTTGACTTGAAACTTGAAACCTACATCACAATGTTAGCTCCAAAAACATACATGATGCTTGATAACTTTGACATGATGCTTGAGATCTTGAATGCTGATATAGAAGATTGATAAATCTAGTCTTTAACACCTTTGACAATAATATTTGCTATAATTTTTGCTCTCTTGCTTGTTCTAGGATTTGAATTGATAAAAAGACCTTGGTTTTATAGGTATTTTTCTAATTTCCCGAAAATTAAACATTACAAGCCGACATTTGAAATTTAAATTTGGATCATAAATAGGCCGCCAAAAACATATTAAAAGTTTAAGTTTCAGGGTGTAAAAAATGATAATTGCATTAATTAAATCATCACTCCCCTTTCGGAAATTGCAATTAATTAGGCTTGTAGATGCATAATTGGGCCAAGTAGAGGCTTAATTAAGTCCAATTAATTAAGGGACCCAAACATAGTGTGAAAATGTAAAGGAGTACATTTTTTGACACTACATTTAGCTTCCACTTTAGTGAGAGGATGAGCCCTACACTCAAACTCACACTAAAGTAGTCAAACAAGCGTCAAGAGAGGTCTAATTGTACAATTGTTGGAAAGATAAGACAACAAAGGTCAAGGAGGATGATCAAGCCCCATAATCTAAGATCTCACGACAAACCAACAAAGGCACAAGGAGACACATGCCTATGTTAAATATGTAGTAGCAAGACAAGATACACAGGCATACAATGTCAAAATTAGAGGAGAGAAAGAGAAAGGGGTGCATCAAGCCTTGATTGTTTGTCCAATTGGTATGGATCAGGCTATTTGTCCAAGAACGTTTACAAGTGGAAACCCGTTGTACACTATGCAAATCAAATGCGCTCACATGGGCTAGTGAAATTTGTTGTCCACTAGGTGATCCCCAAAAAGTGGCTAATGGGAAGTTGTGCTAGGTCTATAGGCTCCCATTACTAACTATACCAAAGTTATACCTCCTGATAACTTTGATAAGGTGCCACAAAAATGGTCACAACGCTAGCAAGCTGCGTTATGCTAGGCACTCATGAAAAAGGCTCCACTAGCAAGCAGGTTGTGTTATGCTTGGTGGCCTTGATACATGCAATAGGATAGGATATTCAAAGGGGTTTTGCTTAGGTCATGAAAGGTCTCACCTTAGGGAACATTGTGCCTAATGTCTCCAAGAGAGGAGTAGTCGAGGATACAAGATTTGCAACTTAGGGAATACAATCTGTAGCATCACCACTAAGAGGAATGTCATATGCTCAGAAAGGTCACAATCTTGAAGGACATCAAACCTAATGACACCACTAAGAAGACACATCACGTGAAGTAAGAAGACCACACTTTGAAGCAAACAATAAGCGGGGACATGTATGCTCCCACTTTAAAGAAATTGCTAAACACCATGCTATGATCAATTACTTTAAAGTAGAATATGATAAATGCCAATACATGAGAGCTTTATTCGGAAAGCCCTATGTAAAACATATGTTTCCGAATAGAGCTACGTCATGGAAAAGAGGGTTGCTGTTATGTCCCCTTCCAGTTGACATCTTTCAGTGCCTGAGATTAGCTTATTATGTGAACCTCGTAGGCTGATGGAGTGGATAGAGGGTCTGGTTGAGGCTTGGTTTGGTTCCTGCTGGCAGAATCATTCAGTTGGGCTTTCGTTCGGGGTCATTCGGACATCAATTGCTTGACTTGCTATTTTTAGTAAGTTAAGTCACTCAATGGAGCACCCCTGCTATTTTTAGTAGTATGGTCGGGTCGTGTGCAAATTTGATCACTTATCCTCTAGCTTCAGACGGTTTGTTAATCGAACGTATTTTGAAGGAGATATTAATATTTTAATTGTCAAATTAAATATTAATTATTTGAAGCTTATATTATAAAGTTATAATATTATTTAATATTATAACTTAAGTGATTTCTTGAAGGGGTCGACCAACATTGAAGAGGGGCCACTTTTCAATTATAATTTATAATTAAAAGTGCGTTTGAGACTATTGAAAAATTAAAAGAAAAGTTCGAACTTTATTTAAATGATGCCTCTTTGAGAAAAGTCGACTTTTTGAAGGATATAAGGGTTTCATTGGAAAAAGAGCTGATTTTGTTATGAAATCGAACTTTGATCAATATTTCTTCTTCAGAGAACGGAGCCAAGGGTTTCAGTTATCTGTTTTGCATTGGAGAATGAGCCATCTTTAGTGTTGCAGTTTAGAGGCTGTGAAATATCAGCTGATCTATTGCTTATTAGAGAGGTAGCTTCATTCAGAGGTTATCATAGAACTCATTCAGAGATTTATCTTCAGGTTATCATTCAGAGGTGATTGGAATTTGTCAGGAAAGGGCATATCTTTGGAGCGGCTGGTTTAGAGGTCTATCTGGCATTCTTTTCAAGTTGGTACGGATTTATGAGATTGCTGGTACAGGCCGTACTTGCTGCAGCAAGGCCGTACTTTCTTCTCTGGGAAAAAAACGCCTTCTCTACTTGCAGTCTGACTTCACAACAGGGGGCGCCTATGCATCTGAAAGCATTTGCTATCATCTGGTGAAGGGAGAAGTCTTCATCTGGATGGCCGTACTGATTTATGTCTCTCAAAGGCGGCTGCAACCAGGTTTTTGAATATTACAAATCCACTTGTTTTTTTACTTGCATGTCAAAGATCTCTCATTGTAATGATCTGGAATGAATAATAAACCTATTGGTTATCTATTTCATAGATTATTTGCTTCAGTTCGCACTACCTTGAATTTATTTAATTTTTACAAGTTATTTCTTTCAAAATCGCACTTCTTCAATTTATGCAAAAAACACAAAAAAACCAAAAACGTTCAAAAACAAGGAAAATCAAACAGAGTCAGAAGTTAGTGAGAACAGGGGTTTCTACAATGGTATCAGAGCTAAATCCTGCCATCCTGAGGGTTTAGCAGTCTTATGCAGCCACAAGAAGTTGGGCCTCACAAATATTACACTCGCAGGAGAGCCTTGATTGACAGGGAACAGGGATCGAACAGGTAGCCGGGTACCATGGTTGATAGAACAGATATTCCTCGGAACCCTAGGGATCAGGATGATGCAGAGGTTCTACACACTCTTAGAGATTTACGGGCAGGTCAACAACAGGCCACTGATGTACTACAGCAGTTGACAGTGGCGATCCAGAGGTTAGGTACGCCGAGGAGACCGTCACCACATCGTGACGAGAACAGGAGTGATGCAGGATCACGAAGAGCACCTAGGATTGTTTCACGGACAGTAGACAGGCCAACCCAACCTACTTTTGTGAGACAGGAGCCCGATGAGGCTATAGCAGATGAGGAGCCTGAGGGCATGTTCGTTGACACTCTTATGGCAGCGAATGATGAGTGGGAGTTACTGTCACCAAAGGTCAGAGAAAGGATTACCTTTGACAGATTTATCACATAGAGGAGAGAGCATCATAGGGGTCGACAGGATTGGAGGCCTAGATATCAGAATAATGATCTGAAGCATGCTACAAATAGACTCACTCTAGCTATGTTCGACGGTAGTGGCAAGGTTACAGCCCAGGCCTGGATTAGTAAGCTAGACACTTTCCTCACATTGCGTCCCATGGTGGAGAGGGATGCTATCCGGTATGCTACATTGCATCTTGATGGAGCAGCTTATGACTGTGGCACCACGGGATGGTGACACTCCAGCATGATCGTATCACCATATATCAGGAGTTCGTAGACAGGTTGGTGGAACGATTCGACAAGAAGGATCCAGAATCTTATTTCAGAGATTTGGCTCAGTTGCGACAGAGTGGTAGTTTGGAGTCTTACATAGGAGATTTCCAGTGATTGTCGGTTATGGTTCCTAATATATTAGAGAGGTGTCTCTTTGTGCTTTTCATGGAGGGACTGTTGGAACCATTGAGAGGTTGGATCAAAGCTTTTGATCCTTCTTTGTTACAGGAAGCTATGAAGAAGGCACGCAGTATGGAGTTTGCAGCACCATCCAGTAAATTCAACTTCAGAAATACTTCTTCATTTAGGGACAATAGGGGATTTGATAAGAATAAGGAGAGATCTGATTTTAAGAGTGACTCGAAGGGTAAATCAGTAGCACCCTTGGATCGCGAGGCTCTTAATGATTTGCGCAGAAAGAAGCTTTGCTTCTGCTGCAAAGGTCCCTACGACCCTAACCATGATTGTCCTTTGCGGCCTAAAGGTAAGGCCAATCGAGTGATGTGGGCTTATTATGAGGATTCGGAATCTGAGAGTTCCGAACAGCAGGAGAGTTCCGAGGGGTCAGAATCAGAGGCTTTAGAGCCTAAGGCAGAGGCAGAGACAGAGCTCCAGATTCAGGAGGCACGATTGTCTAGCATTCAGCAGGAGGGTTCATTTAGACTTCGTGGAGTTTTGGCAGGACAAAGAGTCATCGCCCTTCTTGACACAGGAGCCACCCACAATTTTATTGACGCTAGATTTGTGGAGAAACGCGGACTCATAACTGAGGAGTTCAAAGGCATTAGGGTTAAGGTGGCCGATGGTTACACTCTCAGGTGTGATCGTATGATTAAGGATCTTCCCTTGCACTTGAATAACTATGAATTCAAGGCTGATTATTACGTGGTGAACATGGGAGATATTGATTTAGTTTTGGGCATGAAGTGGCTTCATTCCCTTGAGGAAGTCACTCTTCGTCTCAAAGACATGGAGATTCGGTTTGATGTGGATGGGAAGACACATATCCTGAAGGCCATTCGGGACAGTAATGTCAGGACTATTTCCTTCCGACGGATGGAGAGGCTCATGTGACATGACATGGTAGAGTGGGCTGCCGAGTGCACTTTGACACCTATTCAGGAGGGACAGCATAAGACCGAGTATCATCCTGACATTCAGCAGTTGAGAGTTAAGCATGAGAAGGTTTTCAGTGATATTCCACCAGGGAGACCTCCAGACAGGGGTATTGAGCACATTATAGAGCTTGAGGAGGGTGCTAAGCCCGTCATGATTACTCATTATAGGAATCCTAAGCGGCTTAAGGATGAGATATAGAAGACTATCAAGGAGCTGCTTGCTATGGGTCACATTCGACCAAGTAAATCACCATTCGCTTCTTCAGTTGTCCTAGTGAAGAAGAAAGATGGTACCCTTCGCATGTGCATAGATTACAGAGTCCTGAATAAGAGGACCATCAAAAACAGGTACCCCATACCTCGTATAGATGAGCTTATTGATGAGCTCCATGGTGCATGTTATTTCACGAAGATAGACTTGAGATCAGGATATCACCGTGACTGAAGTTCGCGGAGTAGGACGCTGGAGAAGATTGTGATTTCGTCATTGTGGACACTTCAGTTTGTGGTGATGCCATTTGGGCTCACTAACGCTTAGCTTACATTTCAAATTCACCATGAAATCGTATCTTCACCTTACCATCGAGGAGATATGTAATTTGTCTTCTTCGATGACATTCTCGATTTACAACAGATTCCAAGGTGAGCATTTGGCTCATTTGGATACAGTGCTCAACATTTTGGAGAGGGAGTCCTTGTACGCCAAGGAGTCCAAGTGTGATTTGGGGATGACTGAGTTGCTCTACTTAGGCCATATCATCAGTGCAAAGGGAGTGCGGATGGATCCTGAGAAGATCCGTGCTATCATAGGTTGGCCTACACCGGCGAACCTTACACAGCTGCGAGGATTTCTTGGCTTGTGTGGTTTTTATCGTAGATTTGTGAATGGTTATTCATGCCATGCAGCACCTATGACGGATTTGTTAAAAAAAGGTGCATTCTGTTGGACTCCTGAGGCACAAAAGTGTTTTGTGAGGTTCAAGGAGCTAATGACTACGTGTCCAGTGTTGGCACTGCCAAATTTTACGAAGCCTTTTGAGCTTCAATGTGATGCTTCTGGTGAGGGCATGGAGCGGTGCTTATGTAGGACAAGCACCCGATCGTTTATGAGAGCAGGAAGCTCAGAGGTCCAGAGAGGCTTTACAGTATTTATGATAAGGAGATGCTGGCCATAATGCATGCCTTGGCCAAATTTAGGCAATATCTCGTGGGCAGTAAGTTCTGCATTAAACTGACCACAATAGTTTGAGGCATTTCCTGGGGCAGCGAGACTTGAATGATCGTCAGCAGAAGTGGGTGAGTAAGTTACAGGCATATGACTTTGATATCACCTACATCAAGGGCACCCAAAATGTAGTGGCTGACGCTCTCTCATGCCGGCCTTATTTGAGTTCTATGGCACACATTGCAGAGGATTGGAGGCATTTGATTGTGGCAGAGTATGCCAAGGATACTTGGGCATCCAGTATTGTTGAGGGGACTATGATTGACACCAGGTATACACTTGTGAATTGCTTGATCATTTACAAGAACAGGATTTTCTTGATCCCAGGATCCGAGATGAAGAACACTATCATGTGAGCCTTTCATGATGTACCTATAGCAGGGCATCCCGGGTACTTCAAAACATACAGACAAATTCAGGAGAGATTTACATGGAAGGGCCTTAAGGCGGATGTTCTTCAGTATGTGCGTGAGTGCCTTGTTTGTCAGCAGAACAAGTAGGAGAACACGTATCCGACAGGATTATTGCAGCCACTTCCGATTCCTGATAGGAAGTGGGAATGCCTGTCGATGGATTTTATTACGGGCTTGCCTAAAGGCCAAGGACGGGATTGTATATATGTAGTTGTGGATCGGCTGACGAAGTATGCCCACTTCTTTCCGATCACCACCACTTACACAGCTACACAGGTAGCAGAGGTCTTCTTTCGTGAGGTTTTCAGACTACATGGGTTGCCTCGGAGCATAGTGAGTGACAGGGATAGTCGGTTCCTGAGTCACTTCTGGCAGGAGGTGTTCAGACTTTGTGGGACCGAGCTTACACCGACCACCAGTTACCACCCGCAGACCAATGGTCAGACGGAGATAGTGAATAAATGGGTGGAAGGTTACCTCAGGAATTACATTGTAGGGCAGCAAAAGGCGGGGGTCAAGTGGATATATTTGTGCGAGTATTGCTACATTACTACTTTCCACATGACCATTCAGATGTCCCCCTTCATGGCGTTGTACGGTTATGAGGCGCCTAGTTTTCTGGATTTGCTACTGAGCGACAGTAGAGTGCCGAGTGCTGGAGATTTATTGCAGGAGAGTCAGGACACTATGAGGGCTCTCAAGGAAAATATTGCTAAGGCACAGAATCAACAGAAGCAGTATGCAGATCAGAAGAGGACAGAGAGATCTTTTGAGGTGGGAGACATGGTATATCTCATGCTGCAGCCCTACCGTCAGTCTACTCTTAGGAAGAGTGGTTCGGAGAAGCTTAAGCTGCGATATTATGGTCCTTTCAGGATTCTGAGGCGTGTTGGAGAGGTGGCTTATGAGCTAGAGCTTCTGGTGGATAGCAAGGTCCACAATGTTTTTCATGTGTCGCGTCTCAAGAAGGTGTTGGGACACCGTGTGGTACCTTTAGTAGTTTTACCTCCCTTAGATGATGAGGGAAAATTGATCTTAGTACCTGAATCTATCTTGGAGTACAGAGAGAGACAGTTGCGCAGGAGGACTATCAGGGAATATTTGGTGAAATGGAGAGATTTACCATTGGAGGATGCTACGTGGGAGAGTGAGGAGATTTTGCAGCATCTGGAGTTGAGATTGCTTGAGGACAAGCAATTTCCGGAGGGGCAAACTGTCATGTCCCCTTCCAGTTGACATCTCTCAGTGCCTGAGATTAGCCTATTATGTGACCCTCATAGGCTGATAGAGTGGATAGAGGGTCTGGTTGAGGTGTGGTTTGGTTCCTGCTGGCAGAATCATTCAGTTGGGCTTTCGTTCGGGGTCATTCAGACATCAATTGCTTGACTTGCTATTTTTAGTAAGTTAAGTCACTCAGCGGAGCACCCCTGCTATTTTTAGCAGTATGGTCGGGTCGTGTGCAAATTCAATCACTTATCCTCCAGCTTCAAACGGTTTGTTAATCAGACGTATTTTGAAGGAGATATTAATATTTTAATTGTCAAATTAAATATTAATTATTTGAAGCTTATAGTATAAAGTTATAATATTATTTAATATTATAACTTAAGTGATTTCTTGAAGGGGTCGACCAACATTGAAGAGGGGCCACTTTTCAATTATAATTTATAATTAAAAGTGCGTTTGAGACTATTGAAAAATTAAAAGAAAAGTTCGAACTTTATTTAAATGATGCCTCTTTGAGAAAAGTCGACTTTTTGAAGGATATAAGGGTTTCATTGGAAAAAGAGCTGATTATGTTATGAAATCGAACTTTGATCAATATTTCTTCTTCAGAGAACGGAGCCAAGGGTTTCAGTTATTTGTTTTGCATTGGAGAACGAGCCATCTTCAGTGTTGCAGTTCAGAGGCTGTGAAATATCAACTGATCTATTGCTTATCAGAGAGGTAGCTTCATTCAGAGGTTATCATAGAACTCATTCAGAGATTTATCTTCAGGTTATCATTCAGAGGTGATAGGAATATGTCAGGAAAGGGCATATCTTTGGAGCGGCTGGTTTAGAGGTCTATCTGGCACTCTTTTCAAGTTGGTACGGATTTATGAGATTGCTGGTACAGGCCGTACTTGCTGCAGCAGGGCCGTACTTTCTTCTCTGGGAAAAAAGCGCCTTATCTACTTGCAATCTGACTTCACAACAGGGGGCGCCTATGTATCTGAAAGCATTTGCTATCATTTGGCGAAGGGAGAAGTCTTCATCTGGATGGCCGTATTGATTTATGTCTCTCAAAGGCGGCTGCAACCAGGTTTTTGAATATTACAAATCCACTTGTTTTTTTACTTGCATGTCAAAGATCTCTCTCATTGTAATGATCTGGAATGAATAATAAACCTACTGGTTATCTATTTCATAGATTATTTGCTTCAATTCGCACTACCTTGAATTTATTTAATTTTTACAAGTTATTTCTTTCAAAATCGCACTTCTTCAATTTATGCAAAAAACACAAAAAAACCAAAAACGTTCAAAAACAAGGAAAATCAAACAGAGTCAGAAGTTAGTGAGAACAGGGGTTTCTACAGTTGTCCCCCATATGCAATCCTAAGATAACACATAAGGGATCCATGGATCTGGGGTCAACGTTTGTTGTTGCTGCAGTGATATAATCAAGCTTGGAACCATCATCATTCCCCAAATAACTCATGGAACAATGAGCACAAAGGAAGAATGACACATAGAAAGCAAAAACAAAGGAGAACTTTTGGGTCAACATGTAAGAGGTTTGAATGCCTTGATGCCTTGTGTCATCCCCAAAAGGAAAACACAAGATAAAGGAATAAAGGTTACAACATATAGAAGAATGGAGATACAAATAGAAGAATGTCACAACAGATTCGCTTCCTTTGTATCTTTGCACCAACGGTGTGAGAAGGGTCATCCAAAGTAGGCTCACAAACATATAAAGAGACATTAACAGCACAATACGGGGGATCACTTTACGTACATGCAATCACAAAGAACACAAAGAGAAGACTAGTATGGCACATGCGAGTCAACCTATAGCAGGTCATCCACATCCCAATCTTGTTCATCGTATGTAGAAGGCAGATAACTAGCCAAAGGGACAAGTGTAAAACTAGTACAAGGCTATTTAACTCCTTGCCCCCACTAAGTGCAAGACAAGGATGAGCTGAGATGGGTGATGAGAATGGGCTCCTTGCAATATATAAATGATTTGCAATAAATGTAAAACATGTAATAGTGAGTATGCTATGATCCTACATCTATCACATTGCAAGGAGCAAAGTGCATGCATTTTAGTTAATTACATCAATAACATCATTTCAACGAATCAATTGTTGTAGAAGACGACATTCATCAGTAAGATGCCCTAGAGTTATATGAAATGCAGAGTAATTCATGTTTGTACTCTTTCCTTTTTTATTTTCTTTGATGGGTGGCAAGTAAATCAATCCTAGATGGAGGAGTTGTTCCATTTTTCGTTCAGTTTCTAGTGTAGTATGTAAGAATGGCAATTCCTTGATCTTATACAGTTTAGATTTCTTACTTGTTTGGGCAATTTGTTGGGGTGGAGGTGTATTAATTGGTTTCCTGAAATGATCTTGTGAAAGAGAACACCTTTTCCCTTGGGAGATGTGCAGGGTTGGGGGGAGATCTTGATATCCTAACCCCTTGGTATCCTCGGATGGTATTTGCTCTAAGAGTTTGCGAATTTCATGCTCATTTGTTATGTCACATCCTTGTTTGCTTAAGATCTTAAAGCCTTGACCATAACTCTCTTCTAAGTTAATAGGTGTACTAGTAACTCGATGAACATAGGATAGAAGAGTATCATTATTGTCCTTGTGATCAAGTTCCTTAATGATTGATGGTTGAGGCTTGCTTTGTGCTTTAATTTCAAGATGTAAGAGGTTGAATCTATCAAGTGATGGGATTATAGGTGGGGTTTGCATGGATGGATAAAAGGATGCATTGTTCTCAAGGTTGTGTAAGGAGTCTTGTATGAATTGTTGCATGCTATCTTCATCTTGACCTAAGATTTCCACTTCATGAGGACATTTATTAGGAGGTGAAGGTTCATTTATAGTCTCAATTGCATTAGGGTTATCACCAAACACACAACTTGAAACATCTACCAAGGATCTTAATGTTTTCCATATATTACCCATACACATGTCCATGATTAATTTGTATGCAAATTTTCATATCTGATATATGAAGATTTTCTGATTTTTGAATGCAAGATACTGAAAATGATATGTTTTTATTGCCAATTTTGATTTCCAACAATGCACTCAATTTGACCAATTGAACCTAATGCAAACAATGATAGATTTTTTTGATTTTTGAAATTGAAACCCAGATTTAACAGCAGATCAGAATGAAGCAAACAAAGACAAATCACTGCCCAAAAATTTGAAACAACACCTGTATAAGGATAGATTTTCCCTAGGGCGAATGGGTCTTAGCACAAGTTTTGCAAATATTTAAATCTGAGTATGAGGTTCAATGCTAGGGTTTCTTGTTTTAGACTACAAATTGTGGTATCAGTGATTGATTTTTCTAGATTTTGATGTCTAAATGCAAGTGTAATGAATGACAAATGATGGACAATATGACACTTTTTGAAATGCAATTTTGACTCTATGTGAATATGAATGATTGAACATACACTAATATGCAAGTACTACGCAAAATCAATGTAATATGCATGCAAATTTTTGAATTTTTCAGATTTTAAAGAATGCAAAGTGCAAACCTAAAACCCTAAATGAGATACAAACTAATGCAATTTGAACAACCCTAAATGAGATGCAAAGTTAATGCAATGCAAACCAATGCAAATCCTAGATTTATGGTTTGAATGGACTCCAAATTTAGAATTTTTGATGTACAATGTCAGACTCACCAAAATGAAACAAAGGAAAATGGGTTCATCACAATGAAATGATAACAAAAAGGAGGCTATGATGCACTTATCTTCCTTAGTTCATTAGGAAAAAGAGATCCCCTAGGGCAAGATTGACTTTCAACCCTTAGGTGAGTCAACCTTGATGGAGATCTTGCTGTTCTTATGACTTGAGACAGGGTAAATCAGCCTAAACTGCACTTTTGGGAGATGAATGAAAAATACCAAATGAATGCAATGTAACACATGAAACCTCTAAATTAAACCTTAATCTGATAGAACCAACAATATTTCAGCAAATTTGAGTAGGATTGGATTTTATGCACCTGTCACAAAAAGGTTGTGCTAAGTGTCCTCTTGGGACGTTGAAAATCTACTTTCACAGTCCTCTTGGTTTGCACTCCCGATTTCTCCAGGTTTTATAGTCAGAAATTCATAAATAAATTCTGAAAGTGAGTTTCTATGGCTTGACGACAGTGTTGACAACTTTTGCATCTTTGCTATTTTGATAGATCTTCAATCCTTCTTCAACCTAAGATCTGCAAAACA
>VDFB02126848.1:0-76020 GCA_007258455.2 Sequoia sempervirens | reverse complement strand
GTTGTTTGTACTACTTGGTGTATTCTTCAATTTCATTTTGTCCAGTCTAGAGCAATCCTGTTGCAAGATAGGACCGATCATCCGATTACAATAAAAGAATTCTGCAGCTTTAAAAATAACAAGTAATTCTCTTTGGTACACGATTTTTTTTTGGTGAGGGAACAGGCAGTACATTGACATCTGG
The DNA here is from genome assembly GCA_007258455.2 of Sequoia sempervirens. Classification (NCBI taxonomy): domain Eukaryota; kingdom Viridiplantae; phylum Streptophyta; class Pinopsida; order Cupressales; family Cupressaceae; genus Sequoia; species Sequoia sempervirens. Next base: position 75,836 of record VDFB02126848.1, on the reverse strand, counting down.
TGTACCAATCAGCTCTCTTCAACTTGAGAAACTGAGATTAAGGTCCAAGGATTATCTATTTTGTCAAATTCAACTGCAGCATGTACCTGGCCTTATCCCTCAAAAGGTGCCTCTGGGTAATCCAACCTTGGTGGGCTCCCTGTAATCCAGCATCCTCACCAGTAGCGCTTTCCCCTTGTCTTCCTCTCGGATTTCACTTCAAACTCCTGAATGTCTATTGACTGTAGCTTCATCTCCAAGTCATGATCAGCGTCACTATCTGATAAGTAATGGTCATGAATTTGAACTATGAATGAGTTTGGAAATATCCCCATCAAAGTTCGTGCAGGCTCCTGCATTGTGGGCAACCTAGAGTGAGTTTCTGGCATAGAGATCGTTTATTCGAACTAACTAAACAAATTATGAAATTCCTATCAGGATTAACTAAACAAAATCATTTTATTTTTTCCAATCACAGTTAGCCAAACCATGAATGAAGCTGGACATATCCCCATCAAAGTTAGTGCAGCTCCTGCATTATGGGCAACCTGTAACGAGTTTCTGGCGTAAAGAAAGTTTCTCGAACCATGTAAGCTAAAATAAAAGCATTAGAAAGGTCCCACCGAGATTTGAACTCGGGTTACTGGATTCAGAGTCCAATGTCCTCACCACTAGACCATGGGACCATTGCTGGGATTCATGCCCGTAATACTAATACAGATTTATATATACCATCATCTCTTGTAACAACTACTTTAGCTCGTTAAGGCTTGTCATTTGGCCAAATTTCTACTTTGAAATGGTTATGGTTTTGCGTATGATTCGTTTCTACTTCTCTACGTGTTTCTCATCTTTTTATTTTTTCACTTCGTTGAATTCATATGCTAGTTTTAGTGTGATTTTTTTTTTTTTGAGTTGAATTTACGAAATATGGTTAACAACTTTTAAAAAAAAATTATGGAGTTAATTTTGATAAAATATTATATAAATTTAAGATAAGTTTTAAAAGAAAGAGATGATAGTTATAATGATAAAATTTGTATATTTATGTTATTTTTTATTTAGTTTAAGATAATGTCTATATATAATGATAAATAGTGTGATTTTGTGCAAAGTTAGGTTTTATTCAAGTGAACTTGCCTCCCTACGATTAATCAATAACCCTTAAGGTATTTCTAATCACTTCCAAGTTCCCAACTATTCGGGAAGAGTAGAGAAAAATACTAGTAGTTACCTAAACAAGTTTGAATCCAAAGTATAGACCTGCAATCGTGAAAAATGTCTTTGATCCATAAACTTAATCCCTAAGAGAGTAGTTCACTGATAGAAAAACACTTTATCTAGATTTGATATCAAGCATATTCCATGTATTCTTGTTCATTTAGCACTCTCTTTCATCATTGAGCTCAGTACCTCCATCCCCTAATTTACTTTCCCAACATTGATTTATCAAATTTATCAATCATTAGTTAATCTAAGTTGATTGCACTTATTTTATTGTATTAAGTAAATTTGACTAGGTTAACCCTTAAGAAAAGTTTATTTTACTTTGTAAATTTTATTGAACCAATCTTGTCCCACACAACCCAACCTTCTTTTAGCATTTCATATTACACTAGGATTTTTAGATATACATTTCTTGAGATTTGAACTTCCTCTTACATCATACTTTTAGATTTGAACTTTCTCTTACATCTTTGTACTTCATTGATAAATCCTTTTGTATTAGAGTTTGTGTGCTTTAGTGTGATATAGTTTTCATCCAACCTATCCACCCTTGGTTATCACATTAAGGTTTTATTTTCAAATCTAATATATCATTGATTTTTTTAAAATTAAGTACGAAAGTAGGTATTGGAGGTTTATTTTTAATACCTTTGTTTATGCTTAAAATGAGTCCTCACCTCAACCCTAGTATGGCCCAATCAATGAGAATGGAATCCATTCCAATGCTTGTATAATGAGAACAATGAGGAGTATGATCATGATTCTCATGTGGACAATTCAAAATTTTCAAATGATTTTGGTTAGTTTGGCTAATGCATACAATGCTACATAACTAGCAAATATGTTTCATGATATGTTTGCAATTAAACCATATAGACTCGAGACTTTGCAAGCAATTTTTCTAAGCTTACTACTTTTGTTGTGACAAGTGCATCTACTCCCACTCCCATGTCTAACATTGATCCATATACTAAAATTGTTCTTTCCACTACCACCACTCAACCCTGTAGTACCATGGTCGTGAATATCCTAGTATTTTGTACTTCTCCCTTTTCCACTTATCCTCCACCTTATGATCTAGTTCCTAGATAATCTCCTCCAATACCTACTACTCATATGATGCATCACACTTCTAGACCTATTTTATCTAGTATTGGACCTACCGTTACCCCAATTATCCAAGCAACTTCTATACACCATATCACATACCATACCATAAATACCATTAAGTACCTTTCCTCTTCCATGACTTTATCCAAATCGATTACTTCATCCACCCCACTAGTAATGCCCCAAGCTGACACACTTAGAACAAAACTTAATGGAACAATTTTTTTTGAAACGATGATAACAACATTGATAATGCAACAATGACATGTCACACTTGCACAACAACGTACACACAAGTGTCACATGAATACAATGACATAATGAAAATGACAAAAAAAAACCTCACCATTGCATAAGCAAGGTGGCAATAACAAAAGACTATCCACTCATGCGATAAATCCACCATGATGAACATACAAGAGAGACAAGACAACACTGTTGGGTGAAAATTATGTAATCCCTTTTCAATAGATTACACAACCTTGATTTCAACCACAGCTGTGTGAGATGTAATCTCTCCTCTCAGAAAGGGGAGGCACCCTTCTTGTACTGCTTACTAAAACTAAGTAAAACTAATTAAGTATTCACAAAAATGTACACTACAATTACGAGATGGGGATGTGTCACATTCATACTTCTCTCCTTTTTCAGAGAATATGCTTTACAATGCTTCACGGTTGGTAGTTCTGATTTGATACAACTTTAAACTAAAAAAAAAGAAGTAATTCCAATATCTCTATCTTGTCAAAGCAAAGCTTAGAGATACCAACATGATAACAATAAATGATAAAATAAGAAAGAAAAGCTCATGAAGGCACAAAGTCATTTCGTAGATTTTCACCAATGGATCCTTGAGATATGTAACAAGTGTCATATTAGAAGCACAAAGTCTTCTAGATACAACAATTCCATGAACAAGATAAACAAATACAAGCACAAAGTCTTGTAGATAATCCACCAATAGTTATCCAAATAGTATCACAAATTCAAATAAAGAGTGCAACACAAAGTTCACACATATTTATTTAAAGCCCTTAGATCTCACTCACTAATCGCTGCTAATCTTAATCAAATTCAAAAGATAATCGATCCAACACAAATTTTGGTATGCAACTTTCTTCTTTATTGATCAAAATAGATACACAAAGATGAACACAAAGTTTCATGTATTTGCTTCTCAAAATGGGCGGCACTTCATTGCAAAAGATAAAAGATAAAGATTACAAAAGAATTCCCTCCTATTTATAAAAGAGAGGGAAGAGAAAATATAGGAAAAGTAAATGAGAAAAATTAGGAAAGTTAGGTGAGCTAATTTAGGAAAATTTCACCTAACAAGTCAAGTTATTCAAAAATGTTTTCCATCTTTTTGGGAAAATATCTTTGTTTTTACATGTAATTACATCTTGGAAAAAGACATGTAAGATGTCGATAACTATTTACAAAATGTATAAAAAGAAAAAAACTATCTAACATTGGAGATGAAAAGAAGCCTTCATGGTTCCTGGCATTGGGCGTAGAAGTCTTCATATATCTTCTTTGTCCCTAGGACGAATGCCTCATCTAGATCAACAATGTAATCCACAATGGTGTGAACTTTGGTGATTGATCTTCTGGTAGATGAGTGAATCTTCTTGCATCTGTCAAGATGCGTCTTTAGATTATCAAGAGAAAGCCATGTCACAAATTGCATGCATGAAGGTCTTTGAAAAGCTTGCATTCTCTACTTGCTTCATGACGACTTCCTTATAGATATGTGAAAGTTCACTGGCCAAGAGGAAAATATGATCTTCATCAAGGAGCTTTCCCAACAACTCCTTAATTCCATTTTCTAATATAACACGATGTCCTTCAACATCTTCTTGCACTTGGTGGATATATTTGATAAGAGACTTGATCACTTGAATGCAGTGCTTGAGGGATTTTCTTACCTCTGCATATTTCTCTTTGTTGGGAATTACCCCGACTTCCACCAACTTACTTAGCTTTGCCTCTTTCATTTGTGACCAAAATGAGAGGCATTTCTCCATTTCTTTTTGCTCTTGTGAAAGTATATTATTTCTTCTTTGTCGAGCTTTGATTTTAGTTTGGCTATTTGAGTGGCTTTTTCATCCGCAACAACTATGACTTGTGAACCATGTTGTATGATTTCATTAATGAAATCATACAACACATTACCCTTAGAGGAAAACTTCTCTGCCTTTTTCACTGATGGGTCCTCAAGGCTTACCATAGCCAAAGGTTGTACATTTCCTAAAGAGCCTACTAGATTCCTCAAAATAGTTGAATAATGCTCGACCTTCTCCTTGTACATATTTTGGGCTTGTTCCATCTTGTCAATCCTTCCTGCTAAGGCATCTAGGACCACCTGTGCATCTTCCTTTGCACTTTCATCTGTCACTTTCTCGAGCTGAACTCTCGTGACTGTGTAGTCCTCCATGTTTACATCGCCTTCCTCTTGCAGGAGTAGACCAATCTCTACAAAATTATGACCAGTTTTTTCAACATGAAGCCTTGAATGTACCTTCACCTTTTTCTTCCCCTTGGCTTTTGGAGGAGCTATCTCTTCAATATCAAGCTCTTCTGGAGCTCGATCATCTGTTTCTTTTTCTTTGATACTTGAGAGACTAACCAAGGAGGAAGGGAAGAATTATATGCTTCTTGACTCGCCATTAATTCTTGTGTCACAGCCACTTTCGTAGAAATGATTGGTATGGAAACAATCGGGGTAGTATCTGTCATGATTGCTCCAATGGATTGCATACCAAGTTGACTCTACAATGACTCATTCATAAATCTATCGAATTCAGCTTCAGATGAAATATCAAAAGATCGAGATGACAAACTTGGGATAGATGAGATAGAGGTTGACAAGACATCAACAATTTGTAGGTTAGAAATTGTAGGAGGAGTGGCAAGGACGGTTGATGCTACAGGGGGATGAGAAACGTCCACTGCATGTATGGTAGATGTGGGAGGAGGTGATGTAGGAAGAGGAGGTCGAGGAGTGTTGGATTGGGAGGTATATGAGGAACATTTGAAGTTACAGGCAATGCCATTCAGGGAAGATCTTCAACAAAGTTCTTATGAGGAGATAGTTGTTGTTCATCGTCATGCCCAAGTTCCTCCTCATTACCTTCCTTTTCTCCTTCATCTTTTTAAGATTCTTCTTCTTCTGCAGACTCTTCTTTGATGCAGACTCTTCTTCTTCATATTTTTTGCTTTCATTTCCTTCTTCCTCTTCGGAAATTTGTTCCTCAAAAGAAACCTCTTTTCCTTCTGCATGTGTAGGTTAAGACTCTATTGTCTCTTGTTCTTCAACAACCTACGTAACTTTCTTACCAATAATGAACTTGATTCTAAGATCTCTTTGGGAAGAAGAGGGAATAGCCGCTTCTTTGTTCTTTGAGCGGAGTTCCAGTTGTTGACTGATTTCTGTTCCTAGTACTTCTCCATCTGATTTGGTCTTGAAAGCTTTCATTTGGAAACTATGTTTATGCAACCATTCTGTTGTGTAGTGCAAGATGGGAGAAATTCTTTCCCTGATAGAGATATTTTCCCTTTTAGACCATTGAATCAGAGGTAAGGGTCTCTTATAAATCTCATCTTCTAGACCATTGAATCGGAGGTAAGGGTCTCTTATCAATCTTGTTGGAAAATGTGCCTCAAACTTATTGACATGAAACTCCTGAAAGAGAAAAATTGGTGAGACCCTTAGAATGTCTTGCTGACAAGGAGCTGTGTTCTAAAGATCAAAATCGTTGAGACATTGGATCTATCTTGTTGACGATAGTCATCGACAAGACATGGGGTTTCTGTGAGAGATTCCTAACTTGTTCTGATGTGCTGACAGGTTGGCTCTTAGTGATTGTCAAGGAGACTCTTGGCGAACATCAGGGAGGTATGAAATTTTGGTGAGAACTCTTGCCAATGGTTTTCCTCTTGTCGATGAGTCTAAAATTGGTGAGATCTCTTGCTGATAGTGTTGGTCTCACCGATGGGTCTGCAATCGGTGAGAACTCTTTCCGACAATGATGATCCCGCTGATAGGTCTGTGTTCAGTATGAACTCTTACTGATAGAGCATGTATCACCGATGGGTTTGTGTTCAATGTGAGCTCTTGCTGATAGAGTTGCACGTGATGAACATCGATGTGAAGTCTTAGCGACATAGCGTGTCTGGCCGATGGGTTTGCATTCACTGTGACTCTTGTCGATAAGGACAATTGGTTTCTTTATGACATCGGGGAGACTTGAATAATCTGTATGACTTCTCAAGATGTTGTCGATAGCATTGGTCATGTCGATGGTTCTGAGATCGGTCATTTTGGCATCGGGGAGACACGGTCTGGTGTCTCACCGACATGCAATGTAGATTGAACTATTTTGACCAAACGATTGTCCTACGTGGTCTATTTTGGACCAATGAGAGAAGCAAAAGGAGAACCGTTGGTTTTGAACTGTTGCGACTGTTCTCGTGTGGAAGATCAACAGACCGTGAACAAAATGGAATATACTCTGTAAATGATGATGATGATCAGTTTAGGTAATGAGATTTTTTGTTCGATTGAACATGAATTGATTAGAGTGAATTCATTGTATGTTTCTGAGAGCATTGTAAGAATAATGTTTTGTACAAGGTTGATCAGTGAATGTTGTTGCTGTAAAAATTGACATCAGAAAGTTAAGTTCGGTCTTTGTATGTAATTTTGTTTACTGTAATACAAAGAGGCTTTACTTGGTGTGGTGGGTTTTTCTCTCGTAAGGTTTTTCCCATGTAAATCTGGTGTCCAATTGTGTATGTGTTCATTTCTCTTTTTTGTTATTCTTTTCATACGTATCTTATTGAACTGTAATTGTAAAATTTAAAGTCATATTTGCATTCTTCCCTGAGTTTTGGCATTAGGAGATTTTGTTCTGCACCTAAGCTTTCCTTACAAATCTCTTTGGGAAGAAGAGGGAATTTCCCTTTTAGACCATTGAATCGGAGGTAAGGGTCTCTTATCAATCTCTTATCAATCTCGTCAACAATCAACTTGATTCTAGGATCTCTTTGGGAAGAAGAGGGAATAGCCACTTGTTTGTTCTTTGAGCGGAGTTCTGGTTGTTGATTGGTTTTTGTTCCTAGTACTTCTCCCTTTGATTTTGTCCTGAAATCTTTCATTTGGAAACCATGTTTATGCAACCATTTTGTTGTGTTGTGCAAGATGGGAGGAATTATTTCCCTAATAGAGACATTTTCCCTTTTAGACCATTGAATCAGAGGTAAGGGTTTGTTATCAATGTCACCAGGATCTTGGAAATCCTTTGGTAGATCAGCCACACCCAACTCTCTGATTTGCTCTACTGTTAGCCTGCAAAATTACATTTTGTGGATGTCTTCTTCATCCCTGCAGTCAACCCATATGTCTTCAGAATGATAGACATTCATGTGATCCTTTTTCAATTTTCTCTTCACATCGTGGTAATCAAATTCAAATCTATATTTGTATGTTCTGATAGTTACGATCTGCATCTCTACACAGACTGACTTTTCCTTTTGTACACTATGAACAATATACCTTCCAATTGTCAGTGGGAACTTGAAACCTGGTTTGTGAATTCTCATGTGTTCCTTGTGAAATATTATCAATTGTCTACACATCTCCATGAGTATCCACTTATCTGAGGGATATCTAGGCAACATGTAGATAGCCCTAGAAATTTTCTCATCACAACAACATACAACAAATAAGAAGTCATGTATAACTTGAGAGTGGTTGGAACATTTATCAACTGCTCATGAATTTCATCACTGATTTGGGTTCCCCAATCAATATGAGCTTTCTTTCTCATGATGATCTGAATGTATTCATACATCCACTCTTGAAAATGAGATGACTCAGGCAATCCTTTAACCCTGCTCAGGAGAGTAATCATATCCCTGACATCCTCTTTAAAGTCACTTCGAGGAAGCCCCTTTGGCCATCTTGAGATAATAGGCCTACGTGTTTTCAACCATTGCATGTTAATCAAATTTTTAGCCTTAGTTGGATCTTGATCATAAACTTTTTGTCCCTGTTGCATTGAAATATTTGTGTATTGTTCCATGTGGGGAACCCGAAAAATAATGTCAAAGAATTTAGTATCCAGTCTCATCATGACTTTCCCTAAGGATTCTATTACACTTTTACTATCTCTAATGTAGTGAGATGTAACCTAGAGAACAAACTTCATATTATGAGCATAAGTCGAGAATGTGGACACCAGGTGCAAATTGTTGTGGAAAATGCCTATCAAGTTGTCTTCCAAGGTATTTTGCTTATTTCTTTTTACAAAATCCTCAAGGTCCTGATGACCAACTTCGGTGTCCTTGATTTTGTCGACCTTTGAGATCACCACGGTAGGTAGAAAGACAACCTGGTATTTGTATTTCATTTTTCCCTCTTTCTTAGAAGAGGGCGGAGGCTTCTTTATTGTCATCTAGAAACAACAGGATCAAGAGATATCACCTTCGGGGTCACTTGATGAGATCTTGAGAGAAATTGCAAGAATGGTGAATCAACAAATGTTTGAAGAAAATGAAGCGTTGGGAAGCATGAGGCAATTTAGAGCAAGTGTGAACGAGCTATTTTGCATGAAAAATGGAGCGTGAGCAAAGAAATGAAGTTTGGGGTGCAAGCAAAGTGATTTCAGAGCATTAGGGGAAAAAATTGACTTTTGTGTAGGAGAGTTGAAAATCAGTGCTCCTACAAACACCTACATGGCAATTAGTTACTAAACCATGTCAGCGTTCTCTCGCGACACTACACAAGGATAGGATGAGGAAATAATAAACCTCCAATCCACACTAAGAAACTCTAAGACAAGGGAAAACCTTTACGAGAGGTTTCCTAACCAAGAGGCACAAACTCTCCACTAATTGTAATGACAATGAGTCACTTGTAAATAGACACACACTTCCCAAGATGTACCATTACAATGTGACATCACAAAAGTGGAAGAATACTACTCCACAAAACCCCATGACCTATGAAGAATGTTGAGGACACAAACAAGGCCAACCATGAAGGATTAAAACCTTCCCAAGTCTTCACAAGACTAGGTGCACAATCTTTCAAACCCTAGATTTGGCACCCATGCAACTTTGAAAGAAGGCACACAAAAAGATGCAAGAGATACCAAAATTCCTCAATGACAACACATAAGGACTAGCTCAGTATACCACCAGACTCCCAAGACCATGAGGAACAACTTCTGTTTACATGGTTTTCCCATAGGAGGCTTTGAAACAAAGAAGAATGCTTAAGTTCTAAAAGAAATATACTTTGACTAGGTTTTGAAGGTCTAGCTGACGAAAACAACTGGAATAGGCAAAGATAGGAGTTATACAAGTTATTCCTTAGTGGAATTGGGCTAGGAAAACCATTGGCTAGCTATGATAGATAGGGTTAACATTCTATTTTTTGTATGAGGAATGAGGTTGCCCAAGCACATGACAAGGTCACCTTAATAGAGCTAACTAAAAAATTTACTTTTAAACCTACAAAACCAAGCTGCCCCATTGATGACAAGGCTACCCCATTGGGATGAAGGCCTCCCAAGTAAACTTGGTCAATTTTTGGGCACTCTAGGTTAGTTCTAGGTGAAATGGGGCTGCCTAAGTGTAGTACTTGAATACCCAACTAGGAAAGAAAATATTTAAATTCATTTTAAACATAAAAAAACATTTGCATAGTTTAATTATGAAAACCATAATACAATCATGCTCAGTTCCAATATCGAGACATGTACCTAATCTAATGTTGTTTTCCATGATCAGATATTACATTCCTTCTTAATAAGAGGTCCAATTACAACATTATTAAATTTTGAATAAAGGAAAGTAACTAATTGCATAAAATAAACTTATTTGAACAAGGTACCATGATGCATGTCGATCCATAAACCTTTGATCCCCAATGGTGGTTTCCACACCACCTGACCTCATGGAATCAAAAGATCCACTCTCACCATGTTGGGAGATACTCACATGGGATACAATCACAATACTCACACCAAAAACATTGGGAGATGGTTTATACACATCATACACAACACATATGCTCAACATACACATCATATAAAAAAAACATCTAAAATCACAAGGTGGATCAAATGGTATATCAAATTTCCATATTGGGCAAAGCCAACAATGTCACATCACATAAGCCACATTAGAAAAACTCTCCAATGGAATAACACAAGAATCCTCATTAGGAAAACTCACCAATGACATAACACAAGAATCCTCATTGGAAAACTCACCAATGGCATAACCAACAACATACACATCCAAGGAAATGACCATCTTTTAGGTGCTACTCAACTACACTAGGGTTAGATATTAGAGAGCAAGAGAGGAAGTGTCATTGTGGACACTCACGTGGGGCTTAGCCCAGAATTAAGTATCCTCTCATACAAATTAGGGTTACACTTGATCTTACAAGTCTCATGCTCCCTAAGTGATTTGTCTTCCTCAATTATCCTTAGCCTAAATGAGCACTTAAGGCATGAGAGGGATATCCATTATCTTGGTTAATTAATTACCCATGTTTCATTAGTTTTCACTTGTTAACCAAACTCTCCACACTGTAATTACGTACATGCCACTTTGCATTGGGTTCATGCTAGGAGCCACTCCCATAACCCTCTCTAATACCCACACCCTAAGCTCATCACATCCTCCAATGAATGTGGCATGGAAAACAATGCAAAAAAATCATTTTCATGAAAAAAATTTAACATATTTCCACAAGAACTATTTCAATAATTCACCAAGTACACTTTCGTTCAAACATTCAAATTTATCATATTTCATATAAAACATTCAATCTTTTTCATTTTCCAATACACTAAAAAATAGGAAAATTTCCCAAAACCCCATTAAAATTTCTTCCAATTTGATTTTTCCAATTTAAAAAATTTAAAAGTACCCTTTAGCTCTAAATATTCCCAACAACACACTTTTAAGGTCAAATTCACATTTATATGATTTTAGGAAAAAAATTCCAAAATGAGGGCACAAAATGGAGTTTTCAAAATTAAATTAAATTAACTCTAATTTTGAATTTGAAAGAGCATTGGGAGTGTTTAATACTCCACTAATTACCGACAAGCCATTTGAAATAAAAAATGATGAACAATGGAGGATAAATGAAGAATTTAGCTCAAATTTTATAAAATAAACAATTGAAGAGTACTCACAACACAAAAAAAAAAAGTATGAATCCAATCAAGAGCACATTCCCTTCCCAATTCCTATTCCACTGCTTCAATTCTCACTCAAATCCACCCAAAAATGCATTCACAATCACCAATATAAGAATTCAAAGGAGAGGGTTTTTGCACACCCATTTGCTTCAAAAAACATAATAACAAAAATAATGTCCTTTTTTTCCTATTTACCATTTTCCCATTTTTCCCATTTCTCTATTTTGATTTAATTTATTTTCAAATTTTTCCAAATATAAATAAAACACACATTCAATTTATTTTAAAATAATTTAAATCCATACAATTAAATTAAGCATAAACATAACCCAACCCCAATGAAATCTCCTCAATTAAACTAAATACTAACTTATATTTTTATTTTCCCGTATTTTTTCCAAAACACAAATATTTTGATAATCACTATACAAATCATTTAAATTCCTAACATTTCATTTATGGAAAATACAAATTTTAAAACATTAGTTAAATTAGACATTTACTAGTCATTCATGATACATAGGAATTCTAGAATAATTCCTAACTTAGATTTGAGTTCACATAGAGTCAAACATGACACATATCATACTTAATTCGAGTATGATCAGGGAATAGATAGGGAGGCCCAATGTGACATCTCTAAATTAACCATTGTTAGAGAATAACTCAAACCTATGTAGCTAGGTGGAGAAATATCCCTATACCTATAACCGTTCAACACACATCAAGGGTACCTGCTCAATGTATATATAGCTGAAGCACAACATAATCACCCAAAAAGGTTCAATAGTATAAATCATAAAATAAAATCCATAGATCTATCATATAAATCATTTCTTGAATCATCAATACTCAAGATCACTCTAACCCTTTAGATGTTTCTAATTTTGGCCTCGTGGCCATCTTTCCTATATTTTTGTGCCTTGTCCACATGGAAGGAAAACCTTCCTTTCCTTTCACATCCTACTTAGCCAATTGTATGTGGAGATCCTCATTTATGATTCCACTAAGATTTCTCTTAGGAATTTACTGGCTCATATGTGCAATCTATCCTTAGCCTTGATAATCAAAAACTGTCATCTTTGGCCTAAAATCCTTAGAGTGCGAATGATTTTTCACCTTTCTATTTTCTCTAACATTTTTTTCTCTTAGAGTTCTTGGATATCCAATGTGTAGAGTGGCATTATGGGAGGTGATAGGGTGCAAACGGAGCCAGATAATTGCAGCAGATTTTGCAAGGACTCGCTTGTTTAGCACATTTGTGTCGAGGGTGGTCTTGCTCCTCTAATGGAGAGACTTGTGGGTCATGACCCTAATCTGTCTGCTCAGTTTGCTAACTCATGGAAAGATCGTCATGTAACTATGGTTGGAATTTCCTTTACGATGGATGAAGAAGTGATTGTGTAGGTGATGGGTCTCTAGTGCACTAGTATGAAGCATCTGAAACACACCAAAACCCAGGACAATGAAAGTATGAACAAGTTCTTTGTGGGGAATGAAGCGCTGGTGCGCAACCAGTCGGGTTTTGACCGCGAGGCCCTCCCTCCACCTTGGAACCTAGTTTTTCTTTCCTTGATGAAATATGTGACGCTAGAAGGTAGGTACAAGACCTATTACTTCTACCATTTCCGTCTATTGAATCAACTTAGGCATAAAGTTCTATTAATCTTTCCTTTTTTCTTGCTTATGGACCTTGAAAATTTTGTTGAGAAATGTGTGGAGGTTGTTGCTCTAAATCCCAATGACTCTACGCCCTTGCCTCTTCACCACGGCCTCATCTTGAGGCTCTACCATTTCCACCTTGCTTTGTGTCTACCTAAACCCATCTCATTTGTTTGCACTGAAGAGATTGAGCTTCCCTCTGCAACCAACTTATCCCTAGCCAAATCTAAAGGCCCTACTAGAAAAAATCACTCGGCCCCTACTAACTCGCTGAAACCCAAACCCGCTACAAAGAAACTCAAAGGTAACGAGGGAGCGGCCCAGACTAGTGTAGTGGCTAGTCTATGTGAACTCAAGTCTACCCCCGCCAAGACTCCCAACAAGACCGCCCTGAAGAGGAAAGACAAGGAGGAAGGTAAAATCCTAAAGGAGCCTCCGAGCAAAGGAAAAAGTGTGGTGACCAAGGACTCTATGGGGGATACGGTGGTTGCAAAGATGGTGGTTATTGGTTGTGATGCCATCATTAGACACTCGGGTAGGCTAGCTAAGAACAGGAATAAGGTGCAGGTTAAAGATCTGGATATAGAAGAGGAGCTTTCAGACAACAAAGATAGCAGGGATGAGGAGGTGTCAGATGGTGAGGAGGAGGAGCTTGCGAGAGGTCCTGGCTCCATCCCAGATTTGGGAAAAGTTCAAAAGGAGGTTTTTGCCTCTCATTCTTTGGAACCTTTAGTTGTGGAACAGGTTGTTCATGGAAACATTGTTGTTGGTCAAGAGGAGCTTAGTGTGTTGAAAGAAAGAATGGACAAATTGGACAAAAAAATTAGTTACTTGACCCGCTTCACGGTCAAGCTAGTTCACTTTGTCATGGGTACCCTATCGGTGGTGATGAAGGACAGAATGGACATGAAGAAGACTGAAGACTGTCAGGAATGGGTGGGAAACGATGTCGTCCATCTTCTGTCAAAGAACTGGGAAGATACTAGATAGTCTACTGCTGGTTCGTTGTTCGTTCATGTGATGTTGGTCCATTGTGTGTGTTTTTTGGCTTTTTGTTTTTTGATGCTTTATGGACTTGAACTTTATTGGCCCTTGTGGATCTATGTGAATGGTATAACACCTTGTAAATTTTTCTTACTTTATCAAAAACATATATAATGCACATCACTAAATTGAAGCATAATGATAAATGAAGCATATAAATGTACAAAATGACAACAACCAACATGTTGAGGAACCTCATCTCGAACACGTGGTAGTTCATACACACAATTCAAAGCCATAATACAATCACCAAAAAAATCACAAGGAAATGATGAAGCTAAAACACCAATCCCATAACTACAAGCAACAAACGAGAGGGGCACTACACCTCTCACCTTCCCTACATACAACCACACCCCTCATAGTGGTTTATACTTTATCAATATATTATCCTCTAACCTACATGAACTATAATGATAAAAGAAGCATATAAATGTACAAAATGACAACATCCAACATGTTGAGGAACCTCGTCTTGAATATGTGGTGGTTCATACACACATTTCAAAGCCATAATACAATCACCACAAAAATCATGAGGAAACAGTGAAGCTAATACACCAATCCCATAACTACAAGCAAAAAACGAGAGGGGCACTACACCTCTCACCTTCCCTAGATACAACCACACCCCTCATAGTGGTTTATACTTTATCAATATATTATCCTCTAACCTAGATGAAATATTTCACAAATAGATTGAGTAGAAAAGATAATGGATGGAAAGCCTAATTATAGTGATGAGTTCAGGGATGCTATAACTTCATGTCTATCTTATGATATTGTGACATGTTCATTTCCTATGGGTTATGTTGCACCTTAGTTTTAAATATCTGATGAAAAATACGACCCTAATACACATCTTATAATTATAGTGATGAGTTCATGGATGCTAGAAATTCACGTCTATCTTATGATATTGTGACATGTTTATTTCCTATTGGTTGTGTGGCACCTTAGTTTTAAATATATGATGAAAAATATGACCCTAATACACATCTTAAATCTTCTACAATAACATATTATACTTTCTTTATGAGGGTAATATTTTGCTATTGAGTGGTTCTTTTCATTGCCTCGGGGGTTTATTCATTAATTAGACGATCTCCCCAATGTGTTTCTAAACCAATTCAATGTTAATATTGGGCTTATATTAGTAATTACATATTTATTTAAATGTGCCCAAGGATATAATGAACACATTAGTGATTATGTTATTCAATTTTAGTTTTTTTGTTGTAAATTAATTATTCTTTACATGAATCTAGAATATATATTTATTAAGGATTTGACTACACCAATTTAGGATAATGTGTATTTAAATAGTTTTGCTTCTTTTTTGGAATTGTGTACAGAAAGTGGAATCCAAGTTTCTTACACATAATGCCTTTAAATATGGATCTCCAAGTCAAAATTATTCTAAGTCTTCAAAGTATCAAAAGATAAACAATTTTAAAGGGTAATAAAATGAAAGAAGTGCAAATAAAATTGTTGATACTTCTTATTTTCCATTTTTTCAAACCAAATGCTCCTAATAAATTTACTAAGCTTTAAAACCATGAATGATGTGCTTCAATTTTTTTTGAGTGATAATCTAATTAAATTGTTCCTCCCATTTTCCCATTGGATACGATTGAACCACTTCCTAGATTATATAATGCTCAAGCATTTTGTAACTATCATAGAGTTAAGGGGAAGTGCACATAAGCTTGGTTTAAATTTAAACATAAGGTACAAGATGTCATTAGATACAATACAATACTATTTTTAAGGGGTTAATGATAATATAATTTATTTGATTGTACTTCCTAATAATAAATGTCAATTTATATAGATCCATTTCCAAGTCATTCACACAATATTTAAGGTACACAATACAAAAGCTAATGATGATAATGTGGAACACAATGATAAGGTTTGTGAGAAATGTTGGTTTTGAGGTTATATCTTCATCTCCTCCTTGGCACTATTGATTATATTTTTTATGAGAAGATCTCACAAAACAACTACTTCATTGCATTATATACAAGGGAATTTTAGAGATACACAATCCTCATGATATTTTCCTTCGATAGAAAACTCGTTGGAGACATTGGGATGAGTCCATGTGTCCATTTCGTGGTTCCATGAGTCACATATAGATCTACTTGAAGCATCCTGCGAACTCATGGAATCCCTTTAAAAGTAAGACATTGATTGACACATGTCCCCTTTACGTCGTTCTACAACAATTAATTTAACCTTTATAAAACTATCTGCAAACTCACAGAACCATAAAGTGTGGGCTCATTTAAGCCATTTAATTAAGCACATGTGGAATCTTCTTCTTAAGTGAGCACTAGGTAAAAGGCTAAAGCCTCCAAAATCTCACTTATCACATAAAAGAGATAAATATTGATTTGACAACATTCTATTTCCATTTTTAGTGTTTTTTGTCAATTTGATTGCAACTTTTTTTTTTCATTTGTATTGCTTTATGTTTTAAATCTGCACGCAAATACTTCATAAATAGATAACACTTAATTTCTTGAAGGAAAAATCTAGATTTTTCTAAGTGTATTTCATTCCATTATAATTTATTGATTATTAATTGTTTAATCCAACCACATGCAGCTAGAACTTTCAACTTGTAGCCTATGCATGCACAAACACATACTCTGTAATATATTAACATACATAGAGTTTTCTATTAGTGTAATCGTTGAACCTCCTTTAAAGTTTAATTTTATGTGCAAGTGCTATTGCTAGAAATATTAATGCTATTGCTAATTACTTGTATAATTTGAATGGACACTTAACAAAAAATAATTCTTTACTATAAATGAATAACGAAGAATAACATGGCCAATTATTTTATTACAACTGAATTACAATGTTACATTATTACATAGCTTTTTAAAGATGAGTAGAGCATGCAAGCTCTTATTTTGTATAAATGGTACATGTCATTTTACATTAGACACAATTGATTCCAAGTTGGTAGTGGTGGAAATGGGATACAAACCATATTCTCAAATCTCAAACCATGCCCACAAGACTTTCCGACCATGGTTTGGATCTTGGGATCTCAAATATGGTCCTGCAATTATAAAAAAAAATGTAGTTTGGTTTTGCATCCCACTATGGTGAAGTACGAGCCGATAGTTAAAAACATTTTATACAAAATATACTGCATAATAGGCTCAATATGATCCACTAGAGCATCCCAAAATGACACAATTGATTCCAAGTTGGTAGTGGTGGCTATGGGATCCAGACCATATAACCAAACAAATGACTTTAAGAATCCATAGGGCTTGCTTGCTATGCTGGGGAAATGGGAGCTGTGAATATAGAAAATATACCTATCCTAGTTACCAATTGGAATTATGTAGAAGGTAAGGGGTAGTAAATCTTCTCCCACTTTCTTTGGACAGCTCAGAGGCACCAAGATAGCACAACATGACTCTAAAAGTCCACAATTGCCACACCCCGTCTTGTTGTTACTAAGTTACTTTTACCTTCATGGGAAAATAGGATGATAAATGCAATCATGATTTTGATGTGTTTGATAAAAGAATGGAATACTGAAATAGGTATTTAGATATTGTGTGTGTGAAATGTGCAAAGTTAGTATCAACACAAACCTTAATGGAACAATTTACATTCAAAGATTCAAAGCAAAGTAAACTATTATAAATTGCATCTTAACGAATCTTTCAAGAACGTCTCATTGTCCTCTATTCCTAAGGATTTATCAAACCGTTTGGCCCTTAGATTTCTATGAGCACAAAGGTTGTTAAAATGACTACTTAGGAAACAAGATAACATTCAACATGCAAACCAACTATATGCCTACATGAAACTATGTGCAAACAATGATGATGAATGCTATGATGAGTGAAGGATGATGTTGATGATAAATATACAAATGGTGGTGGATACTATGGTAGTGATCTAGTATGACCTATGCATGATACTACATATGCTCAAATGCAAACATAAAATGAACTAATCTAAAATGCAACTATGATGCAAGATGGATGATAAAATGCAACTATGATGCAATATGTTAATCTAAGATCTAAATATGATGCAAAACATGATATAAAAACTAGCTATAAGACTCCAAGAATGCTCCAAGCTCCAATGATAAACCTGCATGTGATAACTTTACTTCAAATGTGGATATCAAATACAAGGCCCAAGGGTTGTATTTGTAGCCTTTTCCAATCATATAGTGAGGTGGCAATAATCAATGATCCAGATTGAATAAGAAGAATGGATGGTGAAGATGAAGAGAATCAAGATGTTGTCCCCTTGACCAAAGAAAACATGCCATTTGGATGGAAGATTCAAGTGTGTGAAGAGAAGACCATGTGCTTCCAAAATTGGTGGAAGTGTGGGAGGAATAAATCATGTGCTCCAAAAATGGGTGGAAGTGTGGGAAGAATAAGTCATGTGCTCTAAAATTAGTGGAAGTGTGGGAGGAAATGAGCCATGTTTTTTTTGAAATGAGTTGAAGATAATTCTAATTAAAAATTAGAGTTATTTATTTTCATGTGACCTTGATGAGGTGGCACACAAAAAGTTGTAGAAATGTGCTCTAATTCCTAATTAGACTTAGTGAAGATTAATTAAATAAAACAAGTTTAGAGAACCTTGTTTATTTAATTAATTTAGAATAATATGTTTTGGATTTGGAGAATTCAAAAAATGAACAATATAAATAAATTGAGCACTTATTTATATGTAGTTGGAATATTAATCAAATAGCTAGTATTTAATTAATCAAAGGTGATGATCGTTTTTAGGTGTATATATTTTTCCCCTCTTTGAAGTAATGTGTTTACACGTTGCTTCAAAGAAAAATTTGATAGTGATGCTCAGAAAAGCTTTTGATGCCTCAAATGATCTTCCAGACATTGATTTTCAAGTACTGCCAGATATATGCCCCCTTGAGAGATAAATCAGGTAAAATATGGAATTTTTGATGTTTTGTCGATGATTGGATGATTTTGCAATGATGTGATGATGATACAACGTTAAACCATTGATGCTTTGATGTCAAATACAATTTATCTCTTGAAATTTGATTTTGCACTCGCTCCTTCAATAGTTTTGATTAGTTAAATCCCATTTGTGATAATAAATCCCACCATAATTCCCTCCATTGTCCTTTAAAAAGGTAAAAAGTGGGAGAAGTGAATTCATTTGCACATTGTGAGTTTGGAAAATTTGGAGAGTGGAGAGCTAGAGGAAGATGGAGATCCCTTCTCACAGGCATCGTTTTGAGCGTCTTCGCTGCCACAGTCACCTTGCTGCCATTGGACCTATGGTATGCATTACGAGAAACCTCCTTTAATCATTTTCCCACCTTTTTATCGATGTTTTGAATTTGGTATACAGGTGTTGTAGGCCATTTGAAGTCATTTTTGCACTTTTGGCAGGTATTTTTGTTGTTTTGAAGTCATTTTTAGGAGTTTATGGGAGTTTTGGTGCCTCTTGCTTCTGTTATGGCACCTTTTGCTTCTATTTTGGCGCCTTTGGAGTCCCAAATGGTGCCTTTTGTAAGCTTGACCTCATGTTGTGATTCCTTCTAACCCTAAAATGGTGCCTTTGGGGTCCCAAATGGTGCCTTTTGCTTTTGTTTTGGTGCCTTTGGGGTCCCAAATGGCACCTTTTTTCAAGCTTGAGGGTTTTTCCCTTGAATGATTCTAGATGATATGCCTTTTTTTTTCCTGTCCGATGATGTTTGATTGATTAAATTCATCTTGGTTATGTCAAACATTGCCTTGTTGATGTTTGTTGAGGCTTGTATAATGTTCATGAATCACGTTAGTCATTGCATTGTTCTGTTCAGTAATGCTTTTGATTGATCTTAGTTCGATTATGTGATGTTCGTTGCTTGATTTGATGGTTGGTTGATGATTTGATCTCATGATAGGTGAGAGTAAAATGATAGGATGACTTGATGATGTTTCAACCTCATGATAGGTGAGGATCGATGGTAGGATTGATGATGCATCGACCTCATGATAGGTGAGGAGTGATGGTAGGATTCACTGATGTATCGACCTCATGATAGGTGAGGATCAATGATAGGATTGATGATGTATCAACCTCATGATAGGTGAGGATCGATGGTAGGATAACTTGATGATGTTTCGACCTCATGATAGGTGAGGATCGATGATAGGACTGATGATGCATCGACCTCATGATAGGTGAGGATCGATGATAGGATTCACTAATGTATCGACCTCATGATAGGTGAGGATCGATGGTAGGATAACTTGATGATGTTTTGACCTCATGGTAGGGGAGGATTGATGCTTGATAGACCTCATGATTAGTGAGGATCGATGATAGGATTCATTGATGTATCGACCTCATGATAGGTGAGGATTGATGGTAGGATAACTCGATGATGTTTCAACCTCATGATAGGTGAGGATTGATGATAGGAGTGATGCTTGGTTGACCTCATGATAGGCGAGGATCGATGATAGGACTGATGATGTATCATTTTGATTGATTGATTTGATGGTCTCGATTGAACCTGATTTTATTTATTGATGATCTTGATTGAACATGATTTGATTGACTGATGATCTTGATTGAACATGATTTGATTGACTATTGATCTTGATTGAACATGATTGAACATTGTGTTAGGGAAATTTTTGATAGATTGATTGATGTGATGTTGATTTTTTTTCCCTAATATGATTAGGACTTTGATGTGCTCCAATCTCAGGAGCATTTCCAAAAGACATGGGGGATTGTGCGTCAGTTGACCCAAGCAGATTTAGATATTATCGCCTGTTGTGGGTTGACATCCTTGATAGACATACCCCAGTATAGGATTAATAGGGATTTTTTGACTGCTCTAGCGGAGAGGTGGCATAGTGACCACAATACCTTTCATCTAGCTATTGGGGAGATGACAGTTACTCTAGAGGATGTTTATCATATTCTGCGGATTCCAGTGATGGGCGAGATATGACAGAGTAGATCAGGGTGGGACTAATTCCTTGTGTAGGATTTTACGAGATGATCATGTTTAAGGCCATTGGGTCCTCTGGCAGGAGATGGTCAATAGATATGATCCTCTACCATGTGTTCTTTCCAGATTTTTTGGAAAATTCCTTTGTCCTAACTATAGGTCAAAGGGATTTTCAATGGGTTGGGGTTGAGTGTTGGAGCGTATGGCATTGGAGGGGACTAGATATGCATGGGATTCATGTGTGTTAGCCCATTTGTATCATGATTTGCACCAGGTTGTGTATTGTGGGACGATGAGCCTCTGTTTTGGGATTACGTTATTATGGACATGGGCATGGGAGCATATAGCGATCACTCAACCATTGGGAGATAGATAGCGATCAACAGGTAGACCCTATGTGTTTAGTTACAATGGTCCATATGTTCAACATAAGCTGGGAAAATTAGCTTATTAGAGACGTTCCCTAGATGACTTGGAGACCATGACATGGCACTCGTACTTGGATTGTGAGTTGTGGCCAAAGGATCAAGTGGAGATGCCATACATGTTGTTGTCACAATACTTGATTGGATGAACATGTTATGTGCTTGAGAGATATTTGTATCTGTGGGTTTGCTAGCAGTTTGGATGAGTTTAGGCAGTGCCCTAGGGGGTTGCTCATTATGCACAGTGACAACAAGATGCGATGGAGTGGGGCCCTTGCGTATCTTATGATGTTGCTTGTATCGAGTATTATTCATTGGTGCCATGTGTATGGGATTATCTTCCACAGGTGACAGATGCAGGGATGACATGATTATTCTGAGTATTTCTACACACATCCTTTTATGAGGTTATCTAGTCTTGATGAGCCAGTTCCACCAGTTGATGATGATGACAGGGCACCAAGATAGACGGGGGATGGAGAGGAGGTAGAGAGTGATTTTGGGGATGGAGGGGATGACGAGGGTGTTGATGGTGGTGGTGGGGGGGTGACGATGATGGTGGTGGTGGTTCAAGTGTAGGGCCATCGGGTGCAATTGGCAGTCCTTTTCTAGATTTTTCAGTTCCTAGATGCAGGAGGAGTATTATCATACCTCAGTCAGTGACTCCTAGGATTTGGATTGGAGTCCCCTCTCATCAGTAGCAGGCATAGATAGAGGCATTATAGGAACAAGTTTAGACTTTTCAGGGTGAGTTAGTGCAGGCTTGGGCACAATTTGGGACACTTCAGGATGAGTTAGTGCAGGCTCTGGCATAGATTCAGATACTGACGGTTGAGAGAGGTTTAGATAGGTAGTAGATACAACAGGTACAGGAACAGGTTGTCATACTTATTGCAAAGAGGGATGCCTTCAGACATCAGGTAGAGCAAGATAAGGGCATTACTGAGAGATTACAGTAGGCTATAGCATCTATGGGTACAATAGAGTTCCTTAGAGAGATTTGACACACTGCTCAGAAGTTGCAATTTTATAGGGGTAAATATCATGAGCTGGTTCCTTCTGAGTGGCGAGAGAGATTTGTACCATCTCGATCTGGTAGATCCTGGTCTCGGATTGTTAGCATTTGTGTTACTCAGCCATTGTCTAGAGATAGGAGAGATCTTGGCGTAGGTTTGTCAAGTGGAGGAGGTATTGGTTATGTGATGCCAGGACCGTCTGGGGGGAGCTCAACATAGCATATTTTGATGTATACACTGTTGTGATATTGATGATGTATCTTCTTGTGTTCAGACTGTATGATACAGTGCCATTTTTTATATTTATGTATCTTGTCATACTTTTGGATATCCTCGTACACTTTGACATTATGATTTTTGAGGTTATATGATATGCAGCGTGATTATGATCTATGTGTTTGAGATGATGACAGATTTCTATGATGCATTTAATTTCCATGTTATGATAATGATTATGATGTTATGATGTGCTATGGATGCAACTGTTGTGTTATGATTCTAGGGTGTTTTATGGATTTATGCCTATGTGATGCATGTGATGGATCCTACGATGTTAATGAAATGTGATGCCTTTTATGTTTTTGTTCTTTTCTAATGCAAATAAATGATGTAATGAATGAGTGATGGATGAAATGATCACATGATTATGCATATTTATGTGTGTTTATGATGTTTATATGATGATGATGATGATGATGATGATGATGATGATGATGATGATGATGATGATGATTATGATGATTATGCAATGATGATGCTTATGTGATGATTTATTTATGATGCAAATGATGTAAGATGTCCCATGTGATGATTATGTTGAATATGCATGGATGTGATGTGAATGATGTGCGATGTTGTGTAATGATGAATGATGATTATGTGATGTAAATGATTATGTAGATGATTATGTTCTAGGGTCTTAAGCTTAAATGAGTGAATCTGTCCAACTTCCAAGAGTTGTGGGAAGGTTGTCATCAGTTGATCATTGATTAAGTTTAACTTCACAAAACTTGACATTTTCCCCAATTCTTTTGGAAATATGAAGAGACTCGCTCATTTAAGCTTAGTGAACCACTTTCCTAACGCCACTATATGAAATGATTTTGATTATGCAAATGAGATGCAATGCAATTGTTTTTCTATTTTCCAATGCAAATATTATGATATGATGTATGAATGCATGAATGATGTTGTAATGTTTTCTAATGTATGCAAATGATGATGCAATTGATATGCAACTATATGATGTGTTTTTGTTTAATGTCAAGTGTACTCAATCCATTGATAAGAGAGATAACATCATTGTTGCAGCTTGGAAACTCTATAAATACAAATGCAAACTAACATGGATGCAATCTACTTTAACCATGCAGATCTCGTATGCAAAAGTTGTCATTCATATCAGCCAATTTGTCATTCTTTTTATCATCATTGGGCCTTTAAAATGTTGAAAGTGAGTACAAGCATCAATGGTATATTTTAGACCATGATGACCTGAGTACTACTTCCATGATGTTTGATAATGCAAGTTAACACAAGCATCTAAGTATGATTAAACCAAGATGACCTGAGTATTGCTTGCATAAATACACAAGAGTTAATCATTTTCCTATGCAAATTTAGAATGTCATCAGTGATACTTTGTAGCGCACGTCTCACGAAAATTTGCACAGTAATAATGATCAACTCATAGATAGCAGACAAAGAAAAATCATACTCCTTGGCTCCTCTAGTTCAGTACATCATCGAGGGGCTCCAGAGATATGATAACAAAAATCAAAGTACAACAATTGAACATTTGTGTTTAATGTGACAAACCCATGATTCAGAAGAGAATCATCCTTTCGATTTTTCAATATTTTTGGGATTTTTCAATTTCCAATTTTTAGGTGTTTTTTGAGATTTTGACCAAGAACCTAACCTAAAGACCTATCCTAGGGGCCTTGGGGGTTGATCAAAGATTATCCTTGACTACGTTATATACGCAAATACCACACAGTTCGACTGACTCAACCGATTTACAAGACCAAGATATGAATAGACGAGAGACAACAACTAATTACAAGGGACCACTAAAGGACTTGACCTAGGGTGTCTTAGGGATTGATCAAAGATTATCCTTTCCTATGTTGAAGCTCAGATACAACATAGTTTGACAAGATGACTTTGTTTTTTAAATTTTTTAACTAACTTTTTGACCTATTTTTGGATTTTGATATGATATGGATGCTTGATGCATTTATGATGGTGATTGATGTTCAAAATTGAGTTGCATTTTAATCATTGTTTTTGTTGCGTTTGTCTTCCTGTTGTTTGTCTGTTGGTTCAAGCTCAAAGTTTGTTGCCCCTAGTGAGTTCAAGATTTTTCCCCCAGTCTAGGGTGAGACACGATCACAATGCCAGAATATGGACATGGTGCTTTCAAAGGATAGGCAGATGGATGGCGAAAGCGAATGGTGAAAGCGAATAGTTGACATGCTCAAATAGATGGAAAAGCTAACCTATCACAAATAGTGCATGTTGCTAGGTTTTCACTACTTTTTTTTTTTATTGCACTTTTTTTAGATTTCATGATTTTTTTGATCTTTTTTTATTTTTCACTTTTTTTTATTTTTTTGTTGTTACCAAGATGCCTGTTTGCCAGGTTTTCATCAAGGCAACCATTTTTTTAGGATATTTTATGATGTTTTTGGTATTTTTCTAGGATATTTAAGATGGAATGAGATGATATGACTGATTGAAAGAACAAGATGCCCCACAATAGAGATAACACGACCATGGATAAATGATAGATCAAAATGAAAGATTCACTGTAAAACATGTCACACAAGCAACATATCTCTTGTCGAAAAATGATAATGGTTGATTGATTAGGATTATAGGAATGATTGATTCCATAAGGCATGATGGTGATGAGTACTTAGGATCACTGATTTCCTCTAAGTACGATAATATTGATGATTGTTGATGATTGATTGAAAAAATATACAAGGATTGGATAATGTTTTACAGCTTGGCTCAAATATGATTTGCATGATAAGATTCAAGGTTGCAAAGGGACATGATGACATGGATTTCGATAAGATAGGAGATATGGAATGGAAGAAAGCGAGGATAATGATAATGAATTGGATGATCAAGATCAACTAAATAAGATACAGACACAAGGACAAAGTATTTTTCCCCTATTCCTCATCAAGACCAAGGACGAGAAGAAGGATGTATCTAGTAAGAATGATGGAATATGGATAAGACGAAAGATATGATACAAAAGATATGGATAGAGCGTATAGGATAAGATATATGATGTTCAAGAAGATCCTTAACCTTGGCGAGATCAAAGGTGGGAAATGTGGAGGATAATATATGCATGATAGGAAGATGGAAGAAGGACTTAAGCATCAAGTTTCACGACCAAATATCCCTTTAGTAAACTATGGAAATGGGGATTAAACTCATACATGTTGGCCTATCAAAGGTATGATGGAAGAACTATGGACTTATCTAAAGGTTTGGATTAAAGGAGAAAAATGGGGGATGAATGTTGGGTAATGTATAGGAGGTGGGAAGGCTTGTTGATGGATAGATGAAAAGGATGGCAAGATCAACATTGGCACACACCTTGAAGGGTGGTGTAGTGATGGAGGAAAAATGGATTTGGAAGGTGATAGGTTTTTAGATGGAAAATTGGAGGAAGCTTTTGGATTAGAAAATTTGGATGCCAATTTAGATTTTATTGCATCTATGAGACTTTTAGGAATCCACATGACTTTTGACTTTGATTTTTGCTCTGTGGGCCTTTTTGGCCTTTGAGATTTTTCTTTTTGCTTTATGGACCTTTGTGGTCTTAGGAAATTTTCCTTTTGATTTGATGGGCCTTTGTGGCCCTTTGAAATTTTCTTTTGATTTATGGACCTTTGTGGTCTTTGAAAATTTCCTTTTTTCATTGATGGGCCTTAGTGGCCTTTTTTATTTTTCCTTTGATTTTGGATCAAATTTTCTTTTATTTTTGCATGCCTCTTCAAGGAGACATGTTGATCCTTTGACACATGTGGATTTTGATATGGAAGCTTTTGACATTTGGCATCCAAATTGCTTCCAAGAGAAATAGGAGAGGTGGATTGAGATGAATGGTATGGAGGTATTATGGATGAGTGAGTGTAGGTAGAATTTTGAAAGGGCATCAAGGATGTGTGCCTTTGTTGTTCTTGAGAAATAAGATATGGGCCTAGGATAGATGGAAGGTTTGATGAACTGAGATGAGGACCTAGGATAGATGGAAGGTTTGGTGGATTAGGATGAGGACCTAGGATAGATGGAAGGTTTGGTGGACTAGGACACTTAGGTGTATAACCAAGGCCATGGTAATATGGGATTTCTTGAGAAAAAAGAGGTTCTAGGATACCTTGTTCATGAAGGCCTAATCATTTTCCTTTGTAGTTCATACTTTGGCACATTCGTTTACCAATGGGATATGTGTTGTTTGTGAAACAAGATGCAAGTCCATTTTGGGGAGGATATGATATGGATGAAAGGATAGTTGTTGGAAATAAACCAAAGCAGATAAAGTTGGAGGATCCCAATTTGTAGGTGTGGGGTTCATGGATAGCTTGTATAGGTGTGATAGGATCTTGACATGGGGATGATGAGGTACTTTGATCTTGACTTGTAAAATGAGTATGAGGTGTAGAAGATGGAGTAGCTTGCTCTTTACTAGATATGAAATCATTGTGAAGTGGTATGAAAGACATATCTTGATCTTGAGAAGGATAAACATCCTCATGGAATGAAAGGGTATCCTTGCATGGAAGCATATCTTGATCTTGATGAGGAAGGGAATCATGAGATTTTGTAGAAAGTATATCTTGATCATCATATGCTAGGACATCATTAGATAGGATGGAAGAATTATCATGCTCCTGGGATGCAATGGAATCTTGAGATGGTATGGATTCATCAGATGGAGTGGAAGGAGGACTTGGAAGAATACTTTTCTCTTGAGATGGAAAGGAATCATTGTGGATGAAAAGTGAAAGGAGCGGATCATCATAGAATTCTTGAGAGATGGGGTCTTGGTCAAAGGTTGGAAGAACTTGTGGAATTTTGGTATCATCGGATGAAGTGGAAAGAATGTTTTGATCTTGAGGTGTAGAGGAGTCTATGGCAGCATGGTTTGGATTGAGAGATTGACATGAATCATTGGATACAGAAGGTATGATAGAAGAAAGTGGTTGGATGGAATCGTTAACTTGAGTGAAAGAATCCTGAGATTTATTTTGGCTTATGGGAGATGAAGATAGATGCATGACATGGTATGATTGTTCAATATCCTTTGTGTTTGAAGACTTTAATTTTGGCTTATTGAATTTTTGCAAAAAATCAAAGAAATTGAACTTGGATGATGTAGTTGTTGGTCGAGAAGGTGTCATGTCCAAATTTC
Organism: Sequoia sempervirens; assembly: GCA_007258455.2. Classification (NCBI taxonomy): domain Eukaryota; kingdom Viridiplantae; phylum Streptophyta; class Pinopsida; order Cupressales; family Cupressaceae; genus Sequoia; species Sequoia sempervirens. Next base: position 47,718 of record VDFB02126848.1, on the reverse strand, counting down.
TGTCAGAGGAATAAGAATAGATGTCTAACAACAAATAACCTTCTGTGGTTGTTTCCCTTTGCATATCCCAAATTTTTTGTTGAAGGTTCTTTATTTGATGAGCTAAAGCATTCAATTGATCCTCATCTGTTTCAGTGATGGAATTTTTTGTTTCACTATTTTGAGTTTTGGTGTTTGGAGTTTCAATGGTTGGTGTTTCAATGTTTTGATTTTTGAGTCCTTTTTCCTGGATTTTTTATTTTTGTAACCTTGTTTGAACGGGCATACAAGTGTTATAGTTTAGAGTAAACTTTGATCTAGGTTTTGGAAAAGTACCAAGGATTACAACTAAGTCAAATAGAATGAAAAATTCTAATGAGACTAAGTTTGATTTGACTATGTGGCTTCATTTCGTGATGAGAGGATGATAAATCCTGATGATGAAACTAGGCCTAATAATCAAAGATGTCATAAATTTGATGATGTTGGTACTTTGTGATGTTATATCTTGGTTTAGGTTGGAAAATTCCACTTGTAGAGGTCAATTTTCACAAGTTTGGACTTCTAAGGTGTCTAAGGAATGATCTTGGACCTAAGAAAATTTTGAAAAAAATGTGAAACTGATGGTAAATGTTCTTCCTAAACGAGGTACTCAAATCTTTGGAAAAGTCTTGGATTTTGACAATAGTAAAATATTTATAATTCGGGATTGTTCTAGCAAGCTCTTTTGTAGAAATTGAAGGTCAACCTCTCTCTAAATTCGTAAAGTGTTGATAGACGTTTTTTATGTTCTTTTGGACTAAGAGGTTTGGACTTTGGTTTTCGAATCTTAATCTTTTGTGAAATCATTAGGTAAACCACATGTTTAGACTCTATTTTGCCTAAGGAATTGTTACTACTGAGGATACTGACTGTCAGACGAGAGATGAACCTAGGTCACTGTTTTGTGTTTTGTAAAAGGAGCCATAACAGAGACAGAAGGTGTCATTTTAGAGTAAACATGTCAAAACATGAAAAACAGGACTAGCAAAAGGCACCATTTGGGACCCCAAAGGTGCCAAAACAAAGACAAAAGGCACCAAAATAGGTTCAGACTTCGTTTTTTTTTAAAGTTTCTTGAAAATGGTCGTATCTTGGTTATACAGAGGTCTTTTTTGGAGCTTTTTTTTTAAATGGGGTAGAATTTCATGAGCTATGAAATGGTGTAGGTGTTTCCCAATTTTTGTGGAGTTAAAATTCTAAATCAGGGTTTTCACTTTTGATATGTGACATTTTGTTTGTTTTGAAAACATTTTGATAAAGAAACATTGAGCAATGTACACTCCTAAGGATGTGAAAGACTGTATTCTTTTGGATTCCATGTGGGTTTTACCCTAACCACACTTTTTCTTAGTGGATGACTAGATGCTTGACCCCATTGGCTCTCCTCCATGACACTCACTTCTTGGGGCATCCAAGCACCAATACCCATGAATCTCCCATGGCACATTTTTCATCTCTACTAAGAATTGCAAGAATGTGGATGCCTTCGCAACGATTGTTGTTGCACCAAAGAATAAATAAAGGTTTTGGCCAAACTACAAGGGTTTTAGTAAGTACTTTTCGTTCGTGGGGGATAACCCATGCGGCAAGAGACCATTGCTTCCCTTCTCGTCAGGACTATCCTCGTAATACTGTCATTTGTTCCAGTATCCACATTTATATATTAGCTAAAAATGAGCTTGGCTTTAGCGTGTTACCGGTTGGGTTGTTCCCTTGGGTGAGTATTTGTTCCCAGAAGGCAAACCCTCTAAGATATACAAAAGCAAGAAAGTATACCCATAGTTCGATCAATCTTTATTCCATATGAATAAGGAGAGAACACATGCAATATACTCCACTCACACTTGCACATAGAAAGTGAATGGGTCTAGCTTTTTGGTCACCAAGTTAAGGGGAGAGTATATGCCTACCATCCATCAAAAGACATGGGGTTCATTAATCCTTTAATTAAGCTATGTTCCTAACTTAACCAAAAGGAAACATGATGTTCGTTAACCCTTTAATTAATCCATGTTCTTATCTTAACCAAAAGGAAACCAAGTAAATCACTTCCAGCCTTTGCAATATGTCAGTAGTTTGATAAGAATGTCTTTGACAAGCGTTTTTGGGAAACCTACAAATCAATCAACACAAAGTATTAGCCTTCAAATTTTGCAAAAGGTGCCAAAACAGAGACAAAAGGTGCCAAAACAGAGATAGATTGTTCCAGAATGATGAAAAGGGTGCCAAAACAAAGACCAAAGGTGCCACTTGGGACCCCAAAGGCACCAAACAGAGACCAAAGGCGCCAAAATAGAGATAGAGTAGCCCAGAATGGTGCAAAAGGCACTAGAACAGAGACTAAAGGTGCCAGAATAGGTGTAAGAGGCTCCAAGAGGCCCCAAAACAGGGGAAAAAGGCTTCCAAGAGGCTCCAAAATGGGTGCAAGAAGCTCCAAGAGGCTCATGTTCGAATCTATGAGCATAAATTTTCAAGCATGTTAGTGTAATAAACGAGGCAAGGCCCCACGGTGGGCGTCATTTTGCGTGTGTGTGAAATGTGCAAAGTTAGTATCAACACAAACCTTAATGAAATGATTTACATTCAAAGATTCAAAGCAAAGTAAACTATTCTAAATTGCATCTTAATGAATCTTTCAAGAGCATCTCATTGTCCTCTATTCCTAAGGATTTATCAAACCATTTGGCCCTCATATTTCTATTAGCACAAAGGTTGTTAAAATGACTACTTAGGAAACAAGATAACATTCAACATGTAAGCCAACTATATGCCTACACGAAACTATGTGCAAAGAATGAATGCTATGATGAGTGAAGGACGATGTTGATTATAAATACACAAATGGTGGTGGATACTATGGTAGTGATCTAGTATGACCTATGCATGATACTACATATGCTCAAATACAAACATAAAATGAACTAATCTAAAATGCAACTATGATGCAATATGTTAATCTAAGATCTAAATATGATGCAAAACATGATATAAAAACTAGCTATAAGACTCCAAGAATGCTCCAAGCTCCAATGATAAACCTGCATGTGATAACTTTACTTCAAATGTGGATATCAACTACAAGGCCCAAGGGTTGTATTTATAGCCTTTTCCAAGCATATAGTGAGGTGGCAATAATCAATGGTCCAGATCGAATAAGAAGAATGGATGGTGAATATGAAGAGAATCAAGATGTTGTCCCTTTGACCAAAGACAACATGCCATTTGGATGGAAGATTCAAGTGTGTGAAGAGAAGACCACGTGCTTCCAAAATTGGTGGAAGTGTGGAAGGAATAAATCATGTGCTCCAAAAATGGGTGGAAGTATGGGAAGAATAAGTCATGTGCTCCAAAATTAGTGAAAGTGTGGGAGGAAATGAGCTATGTGCTTTTTGAAATGAGTTGAAGATAATTCTAATTAAAAATTAGAGTTATTTATTTTCATGTGACCTTGATGAGGTGGCACACAAAAAGTTGTAGAAATGTGCTCTAATTCCTAATTAGACTTAGTGAAGATTAATTAAATAAAACAAGTTTAGGGAACCTTGTTTATTTAATTAATTTAGAAGAATATGTTTTGGATTTGGAGAATTTAGAAAATGAACAATATAAATAAATTGAGCATTTATTTATATGTAGTTGGAATATTAATCAAATAACTAGTATTTAATTAATCAAAGGTGATGACTGTTTTTAGGTGTATATAGATATTATTGATTTGAAAGAGTAATTATGCTTAAATTGATGAAGTACGATGAAAGAACATGTATTGCACTATGAATATGCTAATGTTTTATGATGCATGTGGGTTTCATGTGAATGTCTAACTACTGTTGCAAATGTGCCAAGTTGGATGCAGGTACAAGTTCACACTTCCGGGAGGGGAAGTATCACTTAGGAGAAGTGTTTGGTCGGGTAACCTTGAATGAAGCCTAACCGAGCTTTCACACACACACACACACTATTAGAATGGTCAAATCAATAGTTTTGGGTAAGTGCCTTTGGTCATAGTTTTGACTTAATGGAATAATTGGGTAGTAGTCCTTGTCTAAGATAGGTTTTCTTTGTGAATTGAATGACTTTGGTTTTACTCTTTGGTTTCTTGATTGATCGGGATTTGATTTATTCTCTTAATAGAGTTTGATTTCTTCTTCACGTAACAATCAATGATTATATATGTACAAAATGAATATATATATGTGTGTGTGTGTGGAAACAATACTCACATATAGTGAATGCATATGCGCATACCTATATGAAAGAAGGAATACCTTTGTGTACCATGCATGAATACATCGTATACAGCGAGATGTCGGATGGACACATATCATGTGCACATATATGTGTATATGCATTGGTATATATAATTTCCAATCGGTGTTTATTTGAGTATAGGTGCTTAAGCATAGAAGTTAAAATAATGTTATATATATAAATAATATATACATATATTAATGTATATGTATTTTGTTACGTTAATGTAATGTATATACATATATATTAAAATATATATATATATATATATATATATATATATATATATATATATATATATATATATATATATATATATATATATATATATATAATTGTATGCTTGAATATTGATATGTCAATATATGTATATACTATATAATATATTAATATATATATGTTTGATGAACACATAGTTATGTATATCAATGTCAATTGATGTATCAAATAGTCGCATGAATGTAATCATATTTATATATTCATATACGTTATGTGATATATATATAATATGTGAAAAATTCATATCATTTTATATAGTATAAGTGTTTTGAATTGAGATAAGATGTTGCCTTTTAAGTGGCAGAGTATATATATATATGTTAAAGTGTTGTAGAGAGAGAGCAACCAATGCATAAAGGGGAAACTTGGTAACAAGCAGTGCATGGAATAGATATAGCGCAGCATACTAGAGGCGCATTGATAATAGATCTTTGACATTGGTCAAATGTTGCAAATGAAATAGAATACCATGTAGCACATTTAGATAATATAGGAAGACTTAAAGTTAGCACACAAACCAATGGAAGCTATACACAAGTATTAAAAGGCTGATTCATGTGATATATGCTATGATCGATGAAATGTGAAGTATAGCACAATAAGTAATAGCGCTCTAGTGAATATGAAGGCACATTTATCATGTAAGATAAAGTTCAAAGGAAAATACATGGGAATTAAATCTATTGTGTAAAATATAATGAAACAAGTGCAACACATTTCTTGAGTAAAACGTACCAAGTCAAAATAGTAATATAAATGCTATGAGGTCGAGCCAATGATGTGTCGTCTGCCAAGAATAGACTAAGTTGACTGGGTATGTGTAGCTAGAATATGAAAGACCATTTCCTTTGTCTAAACTGCAACCTTGAGAATAGGAAATGTGTTGTAAACTTGGCCCCATAGTATGAATTGTTTGATTGCTTTAGAATTCTATCATGTCTTGAAATTGATTAGCTGTATAAAACATGTGCTTTATGAATATGTCAAATCTGCTATGGAAAACATTGGATCAATTTGTTGTTCAAATTCAATGACTATCTTCATAAGAATTTTCCACCTTTCTACTGTTGAGTTGAGTCGATTGTAAATGAGTGAGAAGTGGCATATACTGAACCTTGTTTGTAGCCTTGTGAAGTTGATTGTTGTGTATAAATGTATCTGTTTATCTCACCTCATTTCTTACACTTTTCATTTGCAACACCATGCTACTCTATTTTTGCTGAAGTTTTCATTGAGTGATCTTTAAATTGCTGAGAGCTTTTGTGAGGGGAATTTAGTGAGATTAGATAAGAGAGGTTGATTGCTAAGTTGGTAGTAAGAGAAGGTTGAGCTAGGTTTTCAAAGAGATGATTGGATTAAGTAATTGATAGGCATGGAATTATATTCTCCTTATGTTTATCTTTTGAAATGAAGGATTGATTGTCTTGTTTGAATTGCTTGAAATTGCATGAGAATGCTTGCATTAGTGAAATGAACTATTTGTTTTTGGAAAGGAAAAGAATCATGTTGATATGTTTTCCTTCTGAGTATTTTTATATTCTCCATATTATGGAGTGACTGTCATCACTAGTATTATATACTAGGAATGATGAAAGGTGATTATCTTAAGGAAGTGTCTTAATACTCTTATATACCCTATACAAGGATTTAGACAATGAAGTTTCTATACATAGGTAGTCTATACTACATGTATAATGTGAAATGTATCAATGTCATGAAGTGACTAGCTATTGTAGCTTATTATGCTAGGAAACCTTGGGAGTGTTCCTGGGTTAGCATTGCAACAAAAGTGAAGGTATGAAAGATATGATATGACGTTCTGCAAACCACATCAATTATCTATAGTTGAATGATCACTTGATGATTACCTTACTCTCGAATTAAACCCTAGGTTTAGAATAACCTATTCAGGTTAAGAAGCTTATTTGACTAATGAATGAAACCTTAAGGGTTGGGATATGTACTTGACTACTCATTGGAACCTATAGGATGAGAATAACCTACTTGGTTGGATTTTTTATTTGGTCTTTGTTTGGAACACATAGGTTTAGATTAACCTACATGACTGGGCTAGTCATTGGTTGTTGTCTTTATCCTAGGATTAGGATATACCAAGGTTGAAACTCACCTATATGATTAAGATGATCACTTGAGTTTATGAATGACTATTTGATTGAAGCCATAGTTGGGATTACCTATTGAGATAGAGTTGTTACCTAATTGGTTGTTTTATACTCTTCATATGAAGTCATAGTTTTGACAAGATTCTACTCTTTGAATAACCCTTTTTACTAAGGAGATTACACTGAAGAATGGAATCATTTATTGATATGATTGTTCTTTGATTGAGGACATTCATTGATAAGACTATACTATTGATGAGAATCACTTATTGATGTGTCATATTCCTGAATTGAATCATTTATTGATGATTATTTATTTTATGATAAGATGATGCATGTGTAGCTATACTTTAGAATATAAATTTATTTACAAAGCTCTTGTAAAGTTAGAGTCATGAAGGAATTATAGTTTATTCCTAGGATTAGATTGGCCAATAAGGGGATAACTTATGCATGTGAATACTAGGTGGAGATACCATTGTGAATTGGAAAAGGAAATAGTTTGTTCTAAGGTAGGGATTATCTATAAAAGGAAATTACCTAAGCATAGTATATAAATGGTCATAATCCAAACTGAGCTATGGAAGTGTATTTGAATAGGAGGACTGTCACTCAAAGTGCTAGGTGAGAGTACTTTGGCCAAAGTAGTGTAATTTGCCACTAGTTACACTTTCAGTTCACTGTGTTCTTTTTATGCATTCTAGTTCAATATTTTCATACTCATAGGGGTAGTTCTTGTATGAATAGGTTCTGGTTTGTAGGACACAATACTAAACTTGGATAGGCTATTGTTATGGGGTTTTACCAACCAAACACTTCATCTAAGGGTAGGGCTATCTATTAGATGATAGATGTGCAGGGGACTGCATTTGAGTCTGTGGTTGATGGAAAAGTGCTTGAGTGATGCTTCCCCTCATCAATTGGCAACTAAGGTTTGCGAATGTTTGCGCCAATGTCGGGGACAACTATAATGTATGCACTAGAGATTGGAGACATCTTGAATGTATGCACCAATGTGACGACATCAGGACCAATTTGTATATCTATTGCCAAATGAAGCTCTGAAGAGCTATGTATGTTTCTTGATCCCATTTATATGGAAGGTTGTAATCTTGAATGATAAACTTGAGTTCACTCAATATGGAATCTATGTTATGGAAATATTTGTGAAATTACAATGTAATATAATGGAAGTTTGTGATAGAGTTTATTTCAAATATGCATGTAATTTACATTATGGAAGAGAAAAAATTGTATTGCTATGTTATGACATCATGGATCATTCACTTGAGGTGAAATTTTTGATATTTTATTGAGTAGAACACTGAGGTTGTTACATGTGGTATCAGAGCTACTAGGTTCAGCTCTGGAGCCTATGGGCTCATTACGTAAGATAAACGTAAAACTTGTTGGAAGTTAAACGTTGAAAAGTTCTTATGCCAAGATGGAAAGAGGAAAGAACAAGGGGAAATGAAAATGAAGATAAGATTCCTAGAAACTTGTTTAGGTTTGGGACTAGAGAAGAGTTGTCCCTGAAATTGAAAAATCCAACTCATTAAGATGTACCTTTGTATTATGGAAGATCATGCAACTAGGTTTAATAGAAAGGTTATGAAGGATAACCAATATGTACTTTCACCCTACAAAATAGCTAAATGACTCTAAGGGGATAGGAAGAATTGAAATAACCCCCTTATTGGTAGCGAACTATAGTTGCAAAGACTCAAGGATTTTTGGATTTAGTAAGAATACTTTGAATTTAGGAGTATGCATTATTGGCATAAATTGGAAACTTCAATTGAAGTAGAAAGTCAACAAAGGATGTATTCAAGAGATTGGATAACCCTTGACAACCTCTGATTTCAAACAAGATCAAGATCTTGTGTATAAATTAAGAAGATAGTATCTTAGAATAAGGATAGAAACTAGAATGGTCAAAAAGGAAGCAATCAATGAAGTGGACATGGTTCCACCAACCAAAATTGGCAAGATCAATTTGGAGTTCTGACTAAGATGAGGAAAAAGAAACCGAACAACTTTGGTATATCTAAAGGTTATGAGAAAATAAGTTACCAAGAATTGGGACAAAGCCACTTGGAAAGATGATTGCAAGTTGGAAACTTGTAAAGAAAATCAAACTAATTTGGAAAAAGGGCTTAGATGGAGCATCAATTGGTTGAAGTATAAATTGAACTCACCAACTTATCAACTAAAGTAAACCTATGTTTAGAAGTTCCAAAAGGTAATGGTATATAGAGTGACACTATGTGTCCAATCAAAAGAAATAGTAAGGAAATTGTAATGCTCTAAGTTGAAGACACATCAACAAAAGAGGCTTTGTGGATATGGATATTACTCCACAAAAAGGATATTGGTATACATGGAAAAGAGAATGGGAGTATTAGAGTGCCTCTTAGCATGTCAATTTGTTGATTATTCCTTAGATCTCATTGATGATCCAATTGTTGAATTTATGAGATTAGACACCAATGATGAATCTGCCTTGGTAAGCAAAAGTATATTCAAGGTAATCAAAATCCAACAACAAGGAATGATAAATTGGTTCGGGAAAGAGAATGTTTGCTATGAGTTCAACTTTAAGTTGATCAAATATTGTGGAAACACTAAGGGATGAAGGAAGAGAGTGGATTGACTTAGATAAAGTACCCCATACAATGAATTTCATTAATGTATTTTCAATTTGGAAGAACTTTTGACTTCTTTGTAAGACATGATTTCAATCGAAGTCATATATTCCATAACCACAAGGATAAGGTATTGGAATTGTTAGAGAAAGATAGTAAAGGTCAAGGATTAAGACCAATGGGAAAGGAATATTTATCACACAATACCTTACATATAATTGATTGGAAGATCAATTGCTATTATCATTGATGCTTTAGAAAAGGATAGGAAGAATACTTGATCATGAAAGGCAAGATCATTGCCTATGGAATAGGTAAGGAAAGATCTAATTACTCATGATTGTGAGTTATTGAGAAATGTTCGTTCTTGGTAATTAGGTATGCAATTAAATTTGATATCTTTTGGGAAACCAACATATTTGAATGAGCATTGTTATTCGAATTAGTTTGGATGCTCTTCGGGAAAGTTAAATTGAGCTGAAAATCGGATTACATCGTTAGGAATGATCAAAGGAAAAAAGAAATCCAAGGTATGGATGTCCTAATATGAAGGAGATTTGTCTATGCAAAATATCTAACCATTTTACTTGAGAATCAAATGTGGCATGAGACCCGAAATAGGTTTTCATTTAGTCAGAATAAACTAATATGGGATGGAAAAGAACCTACGTACCCAAAATTTGGGGAGATTAAGGAATGAAATGAGGAAATTGATGTCATATTCATGACATTGGAATGGCAATTATTTGTTGGATGGGGAACCACTATAATCTGGAAAATGATAGAGTAAAGATGTTGCAAGGTACATAGCAAGTTATTATCCAATATGCCAAGAAATGAAGACAAGATGTAGTCATCGGCAAAACGTGTATACTCTCTTGAGATTTCAGAGGGGAAAGTGGTAAATCACAAGAATAGTTTGATCTTTTTATGTCAATGGAACTAACATAATATATGGTGGATAGACTCACCAAGGTAACCAACACTGGTTGGAAATTTTGATTTATAAGATTTTAATCCTAATCAGATGGGAACAAGTAAGTAGTGATAAGGTTTTGTAAACCATGATCATATTATGAGAAATTCAAGTAAACAAATGCTCAATATATTGAATAAGATAGCCAAATAGGCAAAAGTAATAAACCAAATTTTGAAGGATTTGAAGAATAATTATATTTTTATAGGTTTGGTCCATTATAGGAAGAAGGGATGAATCTCTACTAAGCTAAAATAGGCTAAGAAATAGGGATAACCTTAGACCAAAAAGGTTGACAAAATGGAATAATAGATCGAGAGATCAAAGAAAGAAAAACTTTGTTGATACAAAGTTTGAATTAGGAAGCATTATTGTGCTAAAGGAAAATAGTTGAGATAGTGATGGATGGTCTCGGCTTCTGAGTTGTTCAATAGAGTAAATACCGAAGGAAAGGATGGGACCCATGGTGTAGTGTACAATACACTGACAATCCTTATCTATTTTAATTTAAGTAGCTGCAAACTAAGTACATAGCCATCCTAACCAAAAAGCCACTAACTGTGACAAAAAAAAACCAGTCACAAAATACATATTACAAGAGGTGTACGGTAAAATATAGACACAATTCATTACTAAAAAATTATGTAACAATAGCAGAGGCCCTGAACTAGGTGTTTGAGCAGTTGGTGAATCAAATTGAACAAAGTAAGAGCAGAGAAGAAAAGGGAATCACCCTGGAAATCTTTCCTCCAAAACTCCAAACTTTGTAATGATTCATTTGTTGTATCACACACCAGACCACACCTAATAACAACCAAGGCAAGAGCTTGCATTGTAGAAGCAGCAAGTTCAACTTTGGGAAAGATTCCACCAACAAACGCTAACCCACATTCAAAATTGTAATGCTCAAGTGTCAACTCCAATGAAGAAAGAGAGTAAATGAAAGGCTAAAAATAATGTATTGCCAGTGTCTTCACCAAATCTTTATCCAACAAAATGTCCATGCAATCGGACAAGAACGCATAAGCTACCTTAGAAAATAGAGCACGAGGGTTGTTTTGAAGTCATTCCTTACCAGGGTTGGGGCCCTAGTTCGGTTGGCTAAATCTTTCCTGTTGCAGGAGGTTGGTCACGAGGTCTAGTCTCTCCCACCCTCGTAGTACCGGAGGGCGTGTCGCGTCAGCACTGCCGGTCACGTTAAAAAGGCGCACTGCAGTTTATAGGGGGTCGTGCTACCCGATTCCTATAGTCTAAAAAAAAAAAGTCATTCCTTACCCACAATTATTATTCTAGCCTCTTCAATCTGCACACAAGGATTAGTAAAAACCATACCCAACTTTCGCCTATCGTATGCATCGTTGCTTCTTTTATCCCAAAAACATTTGGATAGCATGACATGTCATGAAGATTCCATAATATAACAATGAAATTGTGAATAGAGAAGAAAGAAAGCAAAGCTAAATATATTATAAATGATATGAAGAACATCAAGTTGGTGAAGTATATATAGAATGAAGACATCAATACTCAACACTTGAACATTAATTCACCACTTGATGTGACAATATTATTTCAAAAAAATTGAGTCATGACTTTAAGTGATTTAATAAATAATAAAACATCAACCATTGATATTTTCAAATCTAACGGTTCTAGTGTTATTCTAGAGGTTTGAATTCACAAGTTTAGTGCTTTAGACATTTGCTTCTGAAATGCAACTATAGTCGTCCATCAAACATTAATCGAGTTGTTATATTAATTTTCTAATTTGATGCGACAATATTATTTCATAAAAATTGAGTCATGACTTTAAGTGATTTAATAAATAATAAATCTCATCCATTGATATTTTCAAATCTAACGGTTCTAGCATTATTCTGAAGGTTTGAATTCACAAGTCTAGTGCTTCAAACATATGCTTTTGGAATGCAACTACAACCGTCCATCGAACATTCATCGAAACGATTATATTAATTTTCTAATTCGATGTGACAATATTATTTCGCAAAAATTGAGTCATGACTTTAAGTGATAAGTAATAAAAGGTCAACCATTGATATTTGAAAATCTAACAATTCTAGGGTTGTTATGGAGGTTTGAATCTACAAGTCTAGTGCTTTAGACATTTGCTTCTAAAATGCAACTACAATCGTCCATCGAATATTCATCGAAGTGACATCTGGCTTTAGACATAGTACTTCGCTCAGTGGCTCACTTGACACTTCTGATAAGAACTTATAATAATATGTTGACACTTGTTCCCATTCCAGACACTTTATGAAGGAATTTGGATGTGTGGAAAATTTATCCTGGAATAGAACAATATATAGCATTTGATATTTTCGCCAGCACACTATGATTTTTTATTGGCATATCAGTTTATTTCGCCGATGAATTTTTTTATTAGTTTGAAATTATGTTTAATTTGCCAATGAATTTTTTTTATTGGTTTGAAAATAGGTTTAATTTGCCAATGAAAATATTTTTTTGGTTTGAAAACAGGTTTTATTCGCCATCAAAAATATTTTTTTGTTTTGGAAATAGGTTTAATTTGTCCACGAAAATATTTTATTGGTTTGAAAATAAGTTCAATTCACCAATGAAAATATTTTATTGGTTTGAAAATAGGTTTTAATCACTAATGAAAATATTTTATTGGTTTTTAAAAAATTACAATTCACCGAGATTTCCCACAGACTTCTAGCAATTACAAAAGATTCTTCAATTGAGAATTTTTTTTCGAAAAAAAAAATCACTAATAAAATTAATATTTTTTTTGGGAAGTATATAAGATTTGCCAAGTTTTTACACCTTCTCTAAGGGTGGGGGCGTTCTTAAAGTTATCCCTGATGCCAACTTAGACCACTTCTTTCTCACAAATGTGTGAGCATGCTAACTCATCCTAGTCTTTTCTCACACATGTGAGCATGCTAACTTGGAGGCTTGTTGATCCTCCACCTCAACCCTTGAATTTTGACTCATCTCCACCTCAAACTATCACACATGTATGAGCATATCTCCCACACATGCCACCTTGCTCACACGTGTATGCATACTTGGCCTTCAACCTCACATTCCACTTGCCCTCTTTTCATTTAATTACACACCTTGATCAAATCAAATCCTTTGATCTTGGATCTTCCTTTCCCTTATGACACTTCTTACAATGATACAACTTCAATCCATCTAACTTCAATCTTATCCCTCCATTCAACTTTGCATCTTGGCCCTTCATTTTTAGTGAGAAGCCTCCCTTCCTATTTGATCATCCATCTTTATGTTAAGTTCATGCTGCTATTTTCTTAATCAATCTTCTTAATTGCACCCTCGTGCTTCTTGTTCAAGTAATAAAGTGCAAAGAGCATCTACATTCATCCATCGAAGCACATCAACTACTCAAAAATGAAGGTATAATTGTTCCTTTGTCCAATTTTCATATTGCATTTGGGTTATCATCTTCATTGTTTTTGTTGTTTCGAAGTGTGCTTTTATTTGAGTTTTATATTTTTATTTGAATTACTAATATACTTTTTTTATTGAATAATGCTGAAAGATTACAAATAAATTAAATAATAGTCCAACAAAGGGACCGAGAAGAAAATGACAACTAGAAAGAACTGAAGCATACAAACCCAGTTGAGAATTGAGGAAACAACCACCAATGTTGAACCTCAACTAAGAGGAAACAAAACAACAAACCAAAAGTTGCAGCCTCAAACAGCAACTGGAAACACATCATAATTACTAATATACTTGTTTTGAAGCTCATTTGAAATGTGCATGATGCTGATTATGGACTCTAAACACATAATCCTTGGGATTTAGTCGTACTTTGTAGGATTTAGTCATACTTTGTATTGGTGTGAGCATTCAAAAATTTCCTAAGACCTAAAGATAAACGTGTTCATTTGTTTTGATTTTCCCAAGATATCTACATAATCTTTTGAGGTATCATGCATAAGCTCATGGAAGGTTAGTGTGATGACTCTTTCATAAGTGGCTCCTATTTTTTTAATTCCAAAAGTCATGATCATGTAAGAAAATTTAGCCCATCATGTGGTAAAAATTGGTTTGTGTTGATCTTGAAGAATTATCATGATTTAATTGTACTTGAAAAACCATCTATAAATGATAACATTTCATGACCATCAATTGAATCTACAAATTATCTTTGTGAGATGTTTTGTTAAGGTATTTAAATTTGGTACAAATCCAAATATGGTTGTCAAGTTTTACAATAGGGACCATGTTAGAGATCCAAAGTGAATAATCAAATGGCCTTGTGAATCATGCCTTTATCATTATTTATAATTTCTCTTTAACCATTAAGGCAACCTTAGAATGTGTCTTCTTAATATTTTACTTAACTAAGTTTTGCATCAATTTTTATGATAATGTTGTGCATTAAAGTATTACTATTAATGTCAACATGCCTTGTGTGAAGATATATCCAAATTCTTTTAATAGTATGGCATATTATATTGTTCATATTTAAATAAGAAGTTCCCCAATTTAATATATTTCCCTTATCAATTTGGTCTCTCAAAATCATTGTATCACTAACTTTGAGTGTGTTATGATCTTTTATGGAGGCTTGAATAGGCAAAGTATTGGGAGAATCACTTAGCGAAGGAGTATCTTCCCCAAAGTACTAACTTCAAACACATGTGGGAGTCCTCTATCATGATGGAACTTAGGTGAGTTGACTTATGGTCATAAATATTGAGCTAATGCTTCATAATTTACAAAAGCATCTAAGGGAGGGAATGTAGTCGAGAAACCATCATAACACACATCAAGATAAACCAATGGTAGATCAATATCTCTATGAATGGCACATGAGTAACATATTCCCTTACTATTATTCATCTTAGGAATATTAATAGATTTGTTGATGCCTTGTTCAAACCTAATCCTTTTTTTAATATCCAAGATTTTACACAATATCAATATATTTTGCCATAGTGACTACCTAATTTGATGTGGATAAACAATTTTCATAGAGATGACAACTTCTTGATTCATGAGAAATATCACCTTCATTGGAATGATTATCTATATGAGATCTAAAAGCAACTTATCATGCAAATAAAATGTAAAAGCAAAGGTGAACAATCTTGGCTTTCATTTCTTGGTTTATCTATGTTGGGACTTGACAATTTATAACATAGCTAGCCCCAATCATCCTCTATATTACAATGATGTATGATGAGTGATTTTGGCTCTCAAAACCACAACTCCAATCCTCTAGAAGAGATGTTCTACAATTGCAAGGGGAATAAGAGTAACAATAAAGGTAGGATTCATCAATAAGGATTGGATAGATAGAGACCGATTGATCGAGGTCCTCTTCTTTAAACTCTATAAGACCTAGGTGGTTGATTCTTGAGGTATCCTTGATATGAAAAATAAAAAAGGAAAAAAGTACAAACTAGACCTTGGCTAACCATGCTCTAATGATAGCCATGACTAGATCTACTATAACTCATATCCAGCAAACTAAAATAAGGATGCAATGCAACTAGAGATATATAAAATATGTCTCACCTTCTATGAATCCTCCATACTTCGCATAGACATGTGAATCTTATAGCCACATGAGTATAGCCCTCTATGTGATTTAAACATGGGCTTTCTTATGATTTAGCAAAGATTAGGACAATTGGTCATAGAAATGAGTGGAACTAATGTATGCATAACCCTCTAAATATTTGGTTTATAAGTGTAATGTCACTTCTCTCCCAAATTTATCCAAATATTAGTAGCAAATTTATTGGATTAAATAGTAAAATTAAGATAGTTTAGAGGATGTACTAGATCTAGCCATGACTAGATCTACTATAACTCATATCCAGCAAACTAAAATAAGGATGCAATGCAACTAGAGATATATAAAATATGTCTCACCTTCTATGAATCCTCCATACTTCGCATAGACATGTGAATCTTATAGCCACATGAGTATAGCCCTCTATGTGATTTAAACATGGGCTTTCTTATGATTTAGCAAAGATTAGGACAATTGGTCATAGAAATGAGTGGAACTAATGTATGCATAACCCTCTAAATATTTGGTTTATAAGTGTAATGTCACTTCTCTCCCAAATTTATCCAAATATTAGTAGCAAATTTATTGGATTAAATAGTAAAATTAAGATAGTTTAGAGGATGTAATGTTATTAAAATAGACATTAATAACCAATGCAAAAGTGAATTCACACATCCATATAATCCAATCAATTAACATTAAAATCATATATATAATATTCCCAATGTCTTTTACCATCAATGATTTTCAATACTTATTTGAATCACTACACTTGGTAAACCACTCACCCTAGAAAAATACATTAAAGATGTGTCTACTCCACAAAAATGTGTGCCTACTCATACTAAAGAATGTGTCCCTACTCCTACAAAAGCCTTGGCCAAGACAATCTAAGTGTATTATGTACTCCAAGTTGTACACACTTTGTGTGCCCCTTCTCAAAAGTCCATAGCCTACCAAATCACTTTATTCTTCTTTGAACAATCTTCATGCCACTTACAAGTCTCACATAAATGCTTCATATAAACCTCAAGGGTTAATTTTCAAACCATCATTGTGCCCCTTCTTAAAAGTCCATAGCCTACCAAATCACTTTATTCTTCTTTGAACAATCTCCATGCCACTTACAAGTCTCACATAAATGATTAATATAAACCAAGGGTTAATTTTCAAACCATCATTGTGCCCCTTCTCAAAAGTCCATAGCCTACCAAATCGCTTTATTCTTCTTTGAACAATCTCTTGAACAATCTCCATGCCACTTACAAGTCTCACATAAATGCTTCATATAAACCTCAAGGGTTAATTTTCAAACCATCATACCCATTCAAAGGTTGTCTTTTATTATTATTTAATTATTCCTTTTTTTAAAAAAATTCTCATATATAATTTTCCTTAATGTCCATTTTAACCAAAGGATCATATTATCCTTCATACCCATTCAAAGGTTGTCTTTGATTATTATTTAATTATTCCTTTTTTTTGAAAAATTCTCATATATAATTTTCGTTAATGTCCATTTTAACCAAAGGATCATATTATGCTTTATTTTTTGTCCTTTAACGCTCTTTCATAACTTTATTCATTTAAGAATAAAAAAATCACAATAAATGGACCATGGATGTAAAAGATGATCACCTAAACATAACAAGCATATACAATCACAATTGAGATAACAAAAAAAGATCAATATTTTGAAACATTAAAATTATAAAATCAAAAAATCAAAGTGAAGATATATGAATAGACATAATAAATGTGTAACATCTATTTAAAAAAACAAACACATTTCCACACAAAATCACTTTCTTTTCAACATATAATTATATTAAACCAATCTTTCAAAATAATGACAACCCAAAAAACTTACCATGTACAAAAAGCTACCTTAATAATTTGTATAATATAAATTATAATATATACTTCAACCATAACCAAAATAATCTCAAAACACTTATCTATAATTATTTAATTATAATTTCTTTTTAATATTATAATATCAATAATTTTATCCTTCTTAACTAGTTAAGATTTATTTTATTTTATTTTTGAATTAAATGGAAACAAATTACTTTCGTATCCTAGACACATAACAATATTACTGAATAAATTATTCACTTCTCTCACATAGTTACCCCTGCTGCCACTGCTCTTCAAATTATTAACTTATTTAATATAAAAATTATAAAAAACAAATTATCTAAAATCATCGAAGCTTTCAACATTTATCTCACAATTGAATCCAAATTTTTGGGAAGAATACAGAATCCAAAAAAAAACAAGTGTCTACTGTTGAAGCCTCATGAGATCTCAAGATAGACTGAGAAAGTGTCCATAAAGACGGTATATTAATTAGTCTGAAACTTAAGCTAAGTTGTGCCCAAATCATCTTGCTCGCTATCATGAGCTTTCCCCTACATAGATTTCAACGAGAGGAACAGAATAGATTAAATGTATATAGTCTCATCGAATTAAAGGCTAATAATGTTTTCTCAGATTCAAATACAACATATAACCTCGCAGCTACATCATGTCAATTTACAACATTCTCAGCCTTCATTGATGTCATATCCAACCTACAGTGAAATAATGGCATTTCCCTGTAACTACAGCCTTTACTAATATCATATCATTTCAGTAAAACTTTGTCAACAAATCCGCTTCATACTACTGCCTTAATAAATATGTGTTTATAGCTTCAACCACTAGCTTATAAACATGCCCAAAAACAGGGCTTCTAATATCTTTGCCATAGAAGTATTTTGGGGTAACACCATTTCACTCAGCTTTAAGCATTTGTCAGCAAATGATTTGGATTCAAATCAATCTATGGTTTAGTTGCCATGATGGGCTCAGTTTCAGGTCACTCAGATAATCAACAAGAAGTCTTTTGGAGTAACACCATTCACTCAGCTTTAAGCATTTGTCCGCAAATTATTTCGATTCAAATCTATCCATAGTTTTATTGCCATGGTAGGCTCAGTTTCAAGTCACTCAGTTAAATCAACAGGAAATATTTGGTGTAACACCATTCGCTCAGCTTTAAGTATTTGTCAGCAATTGATTTGTATTGAACTCTATCCATGGATTTATTGCCATGGTAGGCTCAGTTTCAGATCACACAGACAATCAACAAGAGAAGGTTTATGAGAATTTCTAATAAAGCTTCGCTAAATTTTCAGGCAATGGCTTCAACTCTATATATGAAATAGATTTTTTTTGTCATGGGAGCCCTTAGGGTTTCGACCAATTAGTCGGTTATTGTCCACAACTAATCTAGTACGAGATCTACTAAAGTCCTATTGATATGAAAGGGGTAGAGATTATCAAATCACTTGATTAACTAACCAATAAGATCTATAAAAAATTATTACCAAGCATCCATATTTTTCAGACACAAATTTCAGATATATAAATACATGTTAATTAGCATAATTAAAAATATTACATAATATACTTCAGATCACAGTCTACAATTATTATGGAAATGAAAATCTCAAGTAACAAAAATTAGACACAATTTGTCAATACATATAATTAAAATACTGCTTACATGCTTAGCTTTATATAGCACAGAAACAAAATGATTTAAATAAGCATCTGGATTTCAAAAATGGCATATGCATACACAAAAGTGGGAGTTTAAAAATATCAATTTATTCATACTTAAAATCGGGCATTTTAACGCTCTTAAATAAAATTAGACGCTTTACTCACCAGATTTAGTAGAAACACGTTCGAATCAAGCGCGGAAAATAAATAAAATCGCGGATCTAGCATATATAGAAACGAAGGAAGGAAAAATATAGAATCAAGATTTGACATGATATAAACTTACGGTGAAGAGAGACAAAACGCTCAATCGAAGTAGCAGGAATGGGCGGTTCTGGTAAAACTTTCTTTTCTTAGGAAAATAAAGAATACGATAGTTTCACCAGACCGTCCACTACTGATACTCCGCCGAGATTTTAACACACACGCTTCAACTCCAAATCGCCTCAGAGTAAGATCCAGAGGATTGAGAAAAAACCGTGCGGCTCTTCCGTTTTTGTAGCTCTAAAATAAAACCAAAACCCTAACCCTAACCCTAACCCTAACCCCAATCTCTTCATTACTTAACCCTGCCCTAACCTTGACCTGAAAACCCCGGGCCTACTCGAGCTTGCTTCACGCCCACGGTACATGAACCGCCTCGATTGGGTAGATACATATTAAATTGTTTTTTCATTTCGAATTTCGAATTTAATTACACACAATTCAAGCTTTTAGGAAAGAACTTTTAAGAAAATATATAAGGGGAAAGGCTTTCAAGGACTTGTTTGACTTTGAGTAAAATACTAATTATTGTGGACGATGGTATTGTTTTTTTATGTATTAACTAGTGCAGTTTGATAATGGGTATGTGAATATGATGACACAATATTTGGTGACGAGGATATGGTTATCTTAACTCATGCCACCATTAGGGTTGCCCGAAATGTGGTTGTTGAAGTATATCATTATTTATTTCAGTTTTAATTTGTGCAATCTAGATAGGTTTTTTATTATAACTAAATTTATTGTGTTTTTGTTAGGTAGTTTTGATTGATTACAATTGTTTCATTTAGTTTTGTAGGGAGTATACATACAAAACTGTTAGATGTTACAAAAAAAGAGAAGGGGTAAGAAGAGAACAAGGGAAGAGGTAGAAAAAATGTTTTAGAATGACTAACTAGATCGTGTGGAAGGAACAATGCAAGAAGGGTGGCAAAAAACTTCCAAGAATATCTAGAGAATGAAATTACTAACCTAGAGTCGAGAATATGGCTTCTAAGGATGTAGGGTTTCACTAAGGGTATGGATAGGGAGCCATGTGTTGGCATCAAAGGCTATGGGTTCACTACTTCTAGCCTTGATCTAATCCATATACGAGAATAATGTATGCAACGTTGCACAAGCTCTAAGCTACACATCAATTATATATATGTTATCTAGGGCATTTGTGATTCATGAGGATATTTGTGGCATTATTGATCAAGCAAAAGTCTTTTGAGATTGCTCCCTCAACCACTTCCATTAACGAATGGAGGGACAAGTAATTATCTCCAAATGTATGTGTGAAATGGCCATTGCTCTAAATGTCAATCTATCTAAGGATGTTATCATAGAAAAGAAAATTTGTTGTGATTCTTCTTCAAAAGAAAAAAATATGAGGAAGTAGTTAATAGTGTGTAATTAGAAAGATGCACAATATTGGGGGCCTATGCAATTTACCCTCTAATTAATTTTGATACTTTTATGAACCTTGGGACACATGGTACACCAAATATAGTATGTGGAAGTGTTTTTATGTTAATATCAAGAATGGTGAAAAAAATTATATGGAATGGATTTGGTGAACCATGTGTTACCAAAATCGTATACTTAACACTTTTTTATGGCCCCTGGGTGCCTAACACAAGTTATCTAGCAAAAAAATGTAATGACTTGTGTATAATATAGAATAATTTTATATGGAAATTGGCAAATAACTTTATCTAACACCCCCTAAGGTTTGGTCTTTAGGTTTATTCCTTCTACATTGGAATTTCATATCTTTTTTAAAATTGTTTGATTCATCTCAAATCCAATTAGGGTTTGGATCTGCCCTTTGTTTGGGTGTCTTGATTTATCTATATTGGGGTTTAGGCCTTCAATGTTGAAAACTACTTGATCCATACCTATCCATCCATGCTTGTGCATTATTGATGTGTTTTTTTGTTGTGGATTCTCATAGTCCATTGTCCTCAACCTATATTGTAATTTTGGATGTGTTTGTATGCTTTATAGCATCTTATCCTTTCATCCTTGACACTCTCATGTCTTTTAAACCTATTGATGATGATGTTTTCTATGGAGGATTTGTTCCATCACATTTATGGTGAGTTTTCCTCCTTTATAAAGTTGGATAGTACTTTTCTTTTTCACTTACGTGTACATGCTTCAATTTTTCATGAGCTTTCCATTGCTTCTAAATTTCCTATCGGTAATGCTAGTGATGTACATGAGCATACTAATGTTTTACCTTTGTACACATTCCCTTCTCATGCTTTGGTTCATGTTGATGATACCATATCTCTAACCCCTTGTGATACATCTAGAGATCTTTTTTCATGTTATGATGATATACCTAATGAGTATATCTTTATACATACCATGATAGTTCTCCTTCATGTGCCTCCCTTGATTCATGGACTTTTCTTGATGAGCCTAGTGTTGAGCACTTGATAGAAACACATGTTTCACATTCACTTACATATGGCAATGATACACTTTATCCCGTGTAAAGTAATGTACATATTGATATGGGATTATCTATCTATGATGATTATCCTAGTGATTAGCTTTATGACAATTTTACTTCTTCTATCACCTTCGATCACTATTAAAGTGCCTCTACATGATACACAATGTTTATGCTTACCTTTAGATGAGGTTGTTCCCCCATGTAGCTCATGGTAGTTTCTTCTTCTTTATCTTGTCACTTTTGGTCTATTGATGGCATGTTTCGTAATGAGCATACTAATAGTTCTTTTTCTTCTTATGATGAGGTAGATGTCTATTTGATGCATGATGATTTGGTTTGTGACACTTATGATCTAAAGACATTTCATGATAATAAAAATATCAATTTACACATAAAATGTCTTATCCTCATGTTATTCTTAAATATTAGTGCCCACTTTTCATCCTTATTGGGCCACAAAAATCATTTTTAACATTCAACACAAAATATCAAGAATTTAAAGATGTTTGTAAACTAGTGATAGGTGCCATCTTTCTATAGATGCAATTTATCATTTGTTTATAATTCTAGCATTTTTTGTTAGATTCAACAAATTTGTTATTATTCTTCTATTATTTATAATTGAGTGTCATTTTACTATAACATGTAACTTTTACTACAAATAAAATATGTTTACCTGATTTCTTGGAATTAAATTGTTAGTTACAATATTTAATGCATGGATATTATTGGCAAAAAAAATGAATATTTTTATTTATCAAATTTTAATTAGCATTAATAAAAAATTATAACAATTTTCTCTTCACTTATTTATCAAAATTGACCTAGCTTTCTATTTCTCAATTGTCTCAAATAGAGGTATCTTTTTTGCAATGGGCCTATATTTCTTATAGAATAAATAAATATATTTAAAATATATTATATATTGTATTTTAGAAAGCTAATTGTTGGGACTCAATTTTGTAGTGCAATTTAAGAAAAAGATTGACTTAGTTTTCTATTTCTCAAGTGTCTCAAATAGAGGTCTCTTTTTCCTAATGGGCCTATATTTCTTAAATAGAATAAATAAATATATTTAAAGTATATTATATATTGTATTTTAGAAAGCTAATTGTTGGGACTCAAATTTGTAGTGTTAATTTTTTCTCAAAGTCCTTTCTTTTTGTATATCATAACCCTTGGATAACACTCATTCAAAGCTATTCTAAGAGATCTTATATGGGATTACCTTAGAATAATGTTTTTTCAGTGTGCTTGTATAGTGCCTTAACCCCTTTGAAAATCCAAAAGTTTGGTTTTTAAGTATTTTCCATGCATTTTTTTCCTCAAGGAGGATTTCCCCCTCGTTGCAGTTTTAATTGCACTTCAGTTCATGTGCATTTTGTTGCCTTCTTTATGACTTGGTCATTTTCTTTTTTTCCTTTAGATGAAAAATCGGCCTCCTACAACACATTTTCTCTACTTGGCTCCACTTCACCTTCTTTTTCTTTCCCAACTTCAATTCACTTCATCTTTTCTACCTAACTCCTTTAGGTGATATTTTGACTCCCTAGCGAAGTGCACTTTGTCACTTCACTTTAGCTAGCAACTTCACTTCCATTTTTGCATAGCTCCTTTATGTGAGATTTTGACTCCCTAGTGAAGTGCACTCTTTCACTTTACTTTAGCTAGCAACTTTACTTCCATATTGGATCCCTTCCTAGCTTCACTTAAAATGAACTTTCTCACTCCCATTCATATTTGAAGCTACTTTCCCACCAATAACACTGAACACTTAGATGCTAGTCGACATAAATTTTCACCTACCAAGATTAATGGTGCCTACAATACTTTAATGAAGTAATTGATTCTACTAGTCATCTCAATGACTTGGGAATTAGGTCTAAAGGCATCTTCAATGTTAAAATTTAGTAAGGATCTATGGGAGAGCTTCCTTGCATTGTTGTAGGTACTTCTAAGCATATTTATAGCAAATTTTGTTGGCAAATTTCTAGTTCTTATGCTCAAATCATTAGGCCATTAATGCTCATAAATGTTATGAATATCTTAGAGAATATTTTTTTCAAGTTTTCCAAGTTCATGCATAGATTTGAAGAGATGTTTTCCTACACATATCATTAATGTAAATAATTACTATAGCATGGGTGAGCTTAATGTTGTTGGATTTGCAACTACCATTCTTTACTAATTGTGTCATCTACTTGTTGGTGGTTCTATTTTATGTAATTTCATCTTTTATTCAGGAGGTTGGTTCTTGTCGTCTTTAGATATATGTGTGGCTACCAGGTTATTGTAGGGTTTCAAATCATACTAGTCAAGTTCATGGTTGGAGCAACAAATTTTATGAAACCAAAAGGAGGTTAATATTATAAATTATATTTGCAATGAAATGTCTCCATGAAATTTTGTATGATTTTAGAGGAATCTCTTAGTCATAACTAGGGATTCTTTCTTGCCATATTTTTTGGCATGAGTACAAAATTAGATTTGATGAATGTGATAGCATTCTAATTTATTAAAAACCTTGTGATAGTTTTTTTTCCATATTATACATGAAATTATATAGTTCTATAATGAATTAGTAAACATATTTTACTACTAATATCATAATATTTGGTGTATGTAAATGCATTGCTTATTGTTCCTTGTGGTTTTGTTGTTCTTTCAATACATTGTAAATCTATTGCCTTAATGAATAGGCATCCAACTTGGAAACACTCAAACTTTCTCTCTCAAACAAATTAAAACATAGACCATTAGTTTAGTAATAAAACTAGTTTCATGCATTCATAATCATCATTACAACTAGGGAAGCAATCTTAAGTAAACCTTGAATAAATTTCTCATGTGGATTATGCTTGCATAGTTATTCGTTTATATAGAGGTTATTGCAACTAGTCTTACTTGACCTAGTCAAGTATGTAGTTGGGTTTGGTTGTTGTCTTTTTTAGTTGTTCATTTTGTTTGATTCAAATACTTTTGGGACTCAACACTAATTTCAAGAACTATGTACAAATAAAATATTATCTTTGAGTGACATCATTTGATCCCATGCACATTATGTGAGGTGGATTGTTTTGATCAAAGAAATTGCAAATATGGATAGGAGAAGAAAATGTTGCCACAAGATTTAGTTCAATTCATCTTTTTTTGTTTGTAGTCCATAACTAGCTTCATAAAAGGTGGGACCAGTCAATTATTTTGGAACTTATGCCTAGATTGAGCACCTATGTTCTCAAATTTATTATCTTATCACAACTTGAAAATGTCTTATGTAAGTTAACAACATTAGTGATCCTAATCTTATAAATTTGTGATAAGATCATAATTTAAAAATATGTGTGCTCAATATAAAATTCCAATCTTGCCACATGCGCACTAAATAAGTTAGATTGTATAATCAAGTTTGATCATTTACAAATTCAATTAATCACATGATTTTGAATTGAATCTAAATTTTTCAATCTATGTTTATAATTAATTTTTGAATATTGAATCTAAATTTTGAAATCATTTTTGAATCTAAGTATAAATTATATTTTTGAATCTAAATTTAGAATTAATATAATTTTTTAATCAAGATGTAGAATTAATTTTTGAATCTAATTTTTTTTTTTTTGTAACCAAGAGGTGTCCCCGCGATTAACCCGGCCCAGCGACATTCCAGTGAGCGGGGGCGAGACTAGTCCTCGGGGGGGTACGCAACAGCCGGCCAGCCCATACCCCTGGAAAACCCGAGAGCGAGTCGAACTCGAGACCATGAGGAGCCATCCCACAGCCTCAAGCCAACCGCGCTACCCGTGCCGGCTTTTGAATCTAAATTTTGAATTGAATATAAATTTTGAATTATCCAAGTATAGAATTGATTCTTGAACTTTAATTTATATTTAAATATAGGAAAGGAATTTGATTATTTACTATAAATTTAGAGTATATTTAAAATTATTCATAATCTAGTTTTTTTTCTTAAAAGAGTTAAATCTAAGCATAGAATGAATTTTTGAATATAAATTTATCTAATTAAATCTAAACTTAAATTTGATTTTTAAGTATAAATTTAGAATTGATTTTTTAATTTTAAACTTGAATCTAAGTTTAGAATTAAGTCTAAAAGTTTAATCGAATTTTATAATTTATTTAATTTACTTTACTTTATTTTTCTTTAAATTCAATTTAGAAAAGGTATGAACATGATTTAAATGAATTTGATTATTATGTAAATTTATTTTTTAATATAAGTTATATAAAATGTAAATCAACCCTAGGTGAAATTATGAGGTTAGAAAAGGAAGGGAATTCTAGGAGTTCATTTAAAATAAAATATATAAAATATTCTTTATCTAAATTAGAATTTCTATTTATAATATTTATAATTTACATGAATTTAAGTTTTAAATTTGAAATTATATATTAGGAATCAAAGCCCATAGAATGAATATGTTGAATTGGAAAACCTAGAGTTGAAATTGTAAACAAGGCGAGGTGTAATCTAATTTTTATAGGCCTTGATAGATGATGACCTCAAAACTTTTCCAATAGGAAAAAGTAGTCTATCAAGAAGACTGATGAAGGGGACTCCCCTTACAAATATGAAATCAAACACACATAAAGATACTTGCAAGATGGTTGCAATATGCCATTAAATTTCAGATTTAAAGAAAGAAAATCAACAACATTCTTATTTTCTTAAATCATAAAATGATTACATCAAACTAAAGCTCATGGGCTTTCTTACAATCCATACTTCATACAAACAAAAATCTGTAGCATAATGTCTTTAACATTTTGACATCATTTTGGATATGCAACCACAACTTCTCCAAAAACCTGCTTTCACCAAATGAGCAAGCATCATTATATAGAAATTATGTGAGAAGAAACCACTATTGGTTTCCCAAAACAACCTTCAAAAACCATCAAGAAATCCCATGCCCAACTTGAGGAGAGATAAGAAAATAAAATATAAAATAATTCATAGAATTCATTGCCTTCACATGGGCGCCTAACTTTTGGCCAATCATCTTGGTCAATCAAGACACCTTCTTTGACTCTTACTGTATGGTCCCATGAGGGGGTTCGGGCTTCTATTTTCTTGGATCAAGTGGTCCCATGAAGCAAAAAAATTATGCTATAAGATTAATTGGAATCTTTTCCTAAAAAATACCAGCCCCTACCTTTTAGGACTGCAAATTTGTTCCTTAAATTTTGGAGCTCAAACTTTAAGCTGAATTACAAAATTGAATTCATGAGACCACTAACTTAAAAACATTCCTAAAAAGTTTTAGCAGCACCCACTAATTTTTTTTAGGAAGCCCCCCTCCATGGGAGCTTACCTTTAGTGGCCCCAACGACTCCAAATACAGTCATGCAACAACATGCAAGGATTGTGACACAAACATGTAATCACATGCAAGGCATGCAATTGAACCTGCAAGCACATGCACCCCAAATGGCCTCCACTATGATTTTGGATGCCCAAGAGGGTTATTTTCCCAATTTTGCTTGAGAAAATATTCATAAATGCATATTTCCCACCAAAATTACAATTACAATTTCATCCCAAGGGAAATTACAAAGTTGCAAATCAAAATATTTAATCTCCTAAGCCCTAAGCCCTAATTGAAAATAAACAAAATTAAAATAATAATATTTTTGGTGATGCAAGATTGCTAATACCCCAAGATGCTCTTGCTTCAAAGACTCATACACATATTCTCCTAGTGAATCAAAGTCTTTGGTTGGGGAAAGAATACCTATCATGTAAGGAAAAATGAATACTTATCTCATATGGATAAAATAATGCCTATCTTATATGGATAGATGAATAACTATCTCGTATGGATAGAAGAATACATATCCTGCATGGACAAAAGAATTATTTGAGTATCATTCTTAAGTATATAAATGAAATAACATGTCAAAAATTAGAAATAAAAAAATTACAACCTACTCGGTTGTTACAAATTCATTATTAATTATCTTGAACATGTTGTAATTAGAGGTGAAATTTTTTAGCCAATAAGAATACAACAATTGGTTTTTCTGGCTATTTTTGTTCTTAAAATTTGCATGTTTATTTTACCCAAAAATAGTTACTTCGAGTAGAAAAATTATACCATATAATTGGTTAATAAGTACAAATAATAGTGGCTAGTTTTAAAGTAGTTTTGGTTACAATAGTATTTCCAAAGGTAGATACTAACAAGACTATCATCTAAAGGGAAGGCACCAAGATGCAAACCAATCACAAGGGCCTTTCATCACAAATCAAAATATTTAGACCGTCTCAATTATTGACGTTAGATTTGACTAATATTGAGAAAGGATTAAGATATATACCCTTATTTGTTAACATGTTTTCCACCTTGTTTTATTCATGAAATCATTGAGAAAATGAGATATAATTAAATTGACGACAAATGTCAATTGCCTTTCCCAATAGACATTTGAGTTCCTAGTTTAGACAACTATTTTTGTGCAATCCTTTTACTAACAATCATTGAACCACCTTCCATGATTAATTTCTTACAACCCTCCAAACAAACCAAAGAGATGCCAACAATAACATCTCATTTAACCCCATTGCTAGTCGCATGATCCATCAAAAAAGAACCTCCTTTGAAAAAATTACTAACGAAATACAAAGAACAAATCCAACCCCAACATAACCCAAATTTCTACAAAACACTCCATCAAAATTTAATTTCCATAAATTAATAACAAAATGATTTCCATTTTAAAAACAATGATATAATCTAGTGATGAAATCATATTTGTAATGCTTAAAAATACACTTTAAAATATGAAAGAAAAAACATCAAAGAGCAAGGACATAGTTCAAAGAACAAGCGACCCTAAAAAAACCTATGACTCATCAAGTAGTACCACCTTCTAACAATTTTTTAAAAGAACAAATCTCCAATGGGAGAATGGGTTGGAAAGTTCAAAAGGCATAATGTAATGAATATAAAGACTAAACAACAATAACCAAGATTTTATTTGCCATGTTAAAGGGATCCTCCCATTAATTGCAAACAATACGTGCATGATTACATATATTTTCTAGTTTAATTTTTTATTGACTTGAATAGACATTAATTGCTAAAATATTCATGAATTAACAATTTTCAACATTTTATTTATAAAAGGATAAAAAAGGAATTTTTTGAAAGGCTCCTCGTGACCGTAACCTAGATCTCCTCCCAATATGAATAAAACTACGTCAAATCACGCAGATCTTACTAGTACCTTGACGGCAAGTTCGAGGAAATTCCCAGCTCGTCGGCACGAGAGCGACAAGAGCCGTCTGCAACTAAGAAATTTCCATACACCGACTTCTTTCCTGACAAATTCTTTAAAAATTCCAACTATCTCCAGCTGGTCTTCAACGGCTGGACGGTGACGAGCAGCTTCCTATCCATTTCTGCTCTTAATTTGCGCTACCCGATTCATCAAGGCGTCGGTGATGAAATCTATAACATCGCCTCCCCATTCCTCTGCCATGCATGCTCTACTCCTCTCTCAGGATTCAAGAAAAGTATTAGGAGAAGTAAAATGGAGGAATTTCAGGATTTTCTGCCACTTATGGCGGAGAAAATGGGGGAACCCGATTTTATGGCGGAGCTGTGTAAAGGGTTTCGTCTGCTAGCCGATCCACAGCGGGGTTTGATCACTGTCGAAAGTTTGAGGAAAAATTCTGCTATTTTAGGGGTGGAATCTTTGACAGATTCGGAAATACAAGCGATGGTGCAGGAGGGAGATTTGGACGGCGACGGAGCTCTGAATGAGCACGAGTTTTGCGTTCTGATGATTCGACTTAGCCCTTCTTTCATGGCGGAGGCTGAAAAGTGGCTCCAGGAAGCTCTGCTCAATGAATTGGAAGAAACGTTGAAAGAATGTAAAGCTTAAAATTTAGAGAAACGTTTATTTGAATATATTTTGTTACAGATTTTATCTATCCTGCCTTTCATCCCTGTTTTTTTTATGAGATGTGACCGGCAGCTTCTGCATCAAGGCTACTTTAGGATTTCATGCATGCTTGGGCTCCTAAGGAAATCCTGGTTCTAATGTAGGCAAATCAAATAGATGAGCACACTGATTTAATTGAGAAAGATGGTGATATTTTTTCCTTAATTTTAATTTTTTTTGGGTAAGAAATGAGGGTATGAGAACACAAAATAACATGGAGTAAAATGTGCTTATTGCATACTTGTAAGATTTCTAGTGAAGCTACAATCTATTTAAAGGTGTTTATTGAAATGAAAGTTGAGGATTTCACTTTGGAGTCTCCTTAGTTTATGTTCATTAAGTACTTAATTTTAACTTCATAAATATAAATCAAACATTATTATTTCTTTAAGATTGAGTGCACATATTTTTTTGTGGGCATGAAGTTGAAAAATGAAAGTTAGGTTTTCTCTACAAATTAATTAATTTAGATTAAGTTGGATTGTTAGAGTGGAGTGGATCAAATCAATTAATATAAGATAGTAAGTATACTATCTTAAATAGTAATTAATGAAGATAGATTGTTTAGCTTTGTAATAAAGAATGTGTGTCGATTAATGAAGATAGTGAGATCTATGTGTCTCAAAACTTAGTGATGTCTAGATAGTTGTGTATATGGATTAGAGTTAGAATATTCTCCTTTTCTCTGCACTAGATCAACTTTGTTATTCTAGATCTAGTTCGTGCCTATAAACGATCTATGTTAGTGATCTCTATTTTTGAGGATCTTTAGATTTTGTCCTATGAATTCTGAGAAAAGTAGGTTATTGGACAACAATATTCTTTGCCACACTCTTTGGGTTTTTCTATCAAAATGGATGTATTTAAAAATATCTTGATAAACAACAAGCTTCAAACATGCACATTAATGCAAATGTGCTAGGATGAGTGTGATCAACATAACAAATGCAAATGATTGTTATTTTTGATTTTATATAGATCTTATTTTGTGTATTTTTAGATAATAGAGATATGCTTGGATTAGATGATTAGAATAAATGAAATGAGTGCCTTTCTATACATCAACATAACTCCAAGTTATAAAGATTTGTGCAAAGTTGACTTGGGACCAAAGTGTAAAATAGGACCACTTGATTAAAATGCTTGATTTTGATTTTATTTTTATGTGGAGCAAGATCTTGGTTGTGAGTACCACCTCACACCCATAAATATTACTTGGGTCAATGAGCCTAGTTGGATTAGTGTTTTATAGGATTTGACACTTGATTAGGATTAGGTTAATGATTAGAATTAGACAAATAAGCTAATTGGAGAGGGATTATGTGCATATAAGCATAGAGTTAAGCAATGATAATAGGGATAGGTGCAAGCAAGGGTATGCATTTGAGTTGAACCATGCACAAAAATGTGTCATTTGTATCTATATAAATGCATTAAATCATCACCTCAAACAAAGCATAAATCCAAATAGGGAAATGCATCAAGGATGTGTTTTTTGCCATCACATTTTGCCCCCACTTGAGGTGCATGTGAATCTATATATGTAAGATTCCCAAAAATGAAAAACTAAATGAAATAGATAGATGAATGTGTCTTCCATAAAGGATGGAGATTACCGTTCTATTTTCCTTTGTTTTGCATATGTTCTCCAATGAGTTCTTGTAAGACAATGCATACAAATTAAATAAGTAGCTTTTGATTTGTAAGACATTGAATACAAAAATGAGAATGTTAGCAATCATGTATGACCCCCTTCAAGATCCCATAGGGAAAAATTGATTGAAGGAAGATTTTGTTAGATATATAAATAATAAACTTGAACATATTTAATAGATTGACAATGGAATGCATCATGAGATAATCATACTAAAGTCATGATAAATCAATAGCAAATAATAAGAATATAAATATATATAATCATCCAATAATTATAATATAATAATTATAGGTAGAATCTAGTACACCATGAGAATTATAATAATGGACTATGATATTATACCCAAAATCTTTATTTAATCTAGTGCTTATCTTCATTGCACGATATCTTTGTAGTTGTATAGACGTATTTATAGGTCATATTTTGTGGTGTTTCCTCATTGCTAGTAAATAATAATTGTGTTAGCCTTCTTTCATTTGTAGTGATGCATTGTGAACTATTTTGGTGTCTTGCTTCTCCTTTATCTATTGTGGTGCATTGTTTTATGATATGGTGTTTCCTTGTGGTTCATATTGACTCCCTGCCTCTTGTTCATAACCCCCTATGTTTCTATATTCACAACTTGGCCAACATCTTTCAATTCAAATTATATTAATTACCTTTCTTGTGGTGAACCCTTTGGCATGTAATGAGAACCGTTGATTTCTAGGCATATTTTTATGTTGTGGTGGTGTCTCTCTTGTTACAATATTTTTTTGTAGTGATTGCTCCATATCACTTTATAGTTATGTATCTCTTATGAGGTGGAAATGTGTGATTGTGGTGTTGCTCATTTCTCTTTTTTGTCTACCTCTTGCATATGATAGTCATTTATATATTGATGGTGTTATTGTGCTAGTATGGTAATCGATGTGGTTCATGACATCTTATATTGTGACTACAATTGTTATCTTAATTATATATTCTTTTGTGGTGATTTGTGTCTTCATGTGGTGGCATGTTGATAGTTGCTCCATGGTGCTTTAAGTTTGTATTTTTCTATATTGGTTGTCCATCCTCCTAGAGTGTTTGAGCTATCTTATATGTCCTTGTTGACATATTTTGTGTTAATGGTCGTTAGAAAAACTAGAGAAAGGTTTCATAAAGTTAAATGCAACTAAGAGGAATGAGAAATGTAGGAAGTTAAGGTCACGTTAAAGTGTCAATAATGCAAAAAAAGAAAGAAGTAAAAAAGTTTATCTCTAATTTCTAGTACTAAAGTGAAAAATGGGAGGGAAAATAATGAGCTTGTTTTCCTTTTACTCTTTCACCCATGTAGCAAGGAGAAACATTAGGGTTTTTTGGTGGTGTTGCTTCTGTAGAGATTTCATCTATTTACCCACATTGCAAGGTAGTGCAAAGATCATATTCCATGTTGTAGACATAGACAAGAGATATTGGCACATTGCATTGAGGAGAGAGTTTTTAAGAGCTCATGTATATCCTTCTTGCATGTTCAAAGGTACCTAAAATGCAAACTATTGCATGGCTGCATTCTACAAATAAACCTTGTATAGTTATGTATGTGCATTCTAAGCCTGTTAAATAATGTGATACAACCATAAGAAGTTTTTGTTTATAACAGGGGTTTGGGTGTATTGGATAAGATATTCATTGTATCTCATGGTTTAATTTTACCTTGTTGATATAAGCAATGTTTTTTTCAACATGTTGTGATTGGTTGTTACATTCTATTTGTATCACAAACATTTAAGCCTATCACTTGTGCTAGTGATTTGTGTGTTCTATTGTTGAGTTGTTTAAAAATATTACCATTTATTCCATAAGAATACAATGACAAGGTAGTATTGGAGGAAAATTATAGATGGATTCCATAAGACATGGATAGTGTTACATATTCTAAAAAGGTTGAATAATTCAATTTTATTTGAAGTTCTCATTATGACATGATTGTTCATAGTAACAAAATGCATAAATATTTTCATTGTCCAAATGTATTCACATAGGATAGTTAATGCTCAACAAAGGTTCTCTAATGAGTATACCACCAAGGGTTTTCAAGATAGGTCAATGGTACGTAGTGTTAGACATTTCTATAGTTGTATAGCAACATGCTAAAGACTAAAACATTATACACCAAGAGTATCGTGCATAATTTGGTCAAGGAAAAGAGGGTTAGGTTAGGCATCAAATCAAAGATAGAGTCATGAGAGAAAAGAAACAAGCAAGAGTTGTAAAACCATTGTACACTCCACCATAAAACACCATAGCAGAGGGTCTCATCCATGATAGTGTTTTCATAAATTTGAATTAAATGAAAAGATGAGTGAATTGTGTGAAAATGTATAGATGCGGTCATGAAAAATGAAGCTTAGATAATCATGTAACCTAGAGGGAAAGGTATTGATGGTAGAGAATAGAAGCAAAAATTAGACAAACATACATAATTATTAAATATTTGACAGTAGTAATGAGCATACAATCTATAAAAATGAAGACAAGTGACAATCCCATAAGGCCTATATATAAATGAAGACAAGTACTAGTCAAGATAGAGGTTTGCGAGCATAATAAACAAAAGGTGATAGTGGATTGTTAATAAACTTGTCAGTTAAATGAAAAAACCCATGAATTATTGGTAGTGTGACCTAATAGAGACAATTGCAATAAAATGGCTCATTGAAATGCTAGTAGATATTGTGGTTCATAGTCATAGTTCAAGAATATGAATTCCAATTATCTATGGATTTGATGGTTGTGATGAAGGAACTTGAAAGATACCAAAGATTTTATCACCGCCATAAGGATTTTTTGAAGGTTTGTGCACCCAATATCCAGGGACAATTGCAGAACACATAAGGAGGTAGGAGTTTCAAGCATCATAGAACTTTAAGAACAGTGATAGAAGGGTTTAAATAGGACTATATGCTCAACAATTCTAAAGAGTACATGTATGTAAGTAACAAAGTAAAGAACAATAAGTTAGAAAAGGACAATCTTAAAGGGTAGAGAGATAGTTTAACAAAACACAATCTTGAGACAGTGGCAGTCCCTATGAAGAAAAGGAGCAGGGTTACAAAGAGAAATGACATTTTTTTGTAAAGTGGATAGAGACCTAGAAGGCGTTGTAGGTCATAGGAAAATAAAATAAGCCATAGAAAACATGGAGTCATGTCATGGTGGAGAAAATTATGGATGAAAAGGAGATTTAAGAGGACAATGACCTTGATGTCACAATATAGTCTATGAAGGCCTCTAAAATCTTCATACTAGTTAATAAGTAGAACATGGTGAATATTGTCAAAAGGGTAGAATACAAAGTGTATGAGGAATGAAAAGGGTATGATAATGCCTTATGTAATAATGGTTCAATAAAAATATTTTGTGGACATGAAAAAAGAAAAGTGCAAGAAGACAACATCTATATGACAATGAGTGAAGGACAAGGTTTTGGGTTAATATTTATGTTCATTACCTTTTGTTTATGTCACACTATCAAAGAAAAAAGGAAAATGCATTTAACATGATAAGATCACTTGAAATGACTGTCAAAATGCTCACAAACATGTCCTTAAACTATCTTCATTAGAATTTGCATTGAAATTTTTCAAAAAACTTTAATACTAGTGTTCAAAACCTTGTCATGTCTTTTGATTATAAAGTTTGAAAATTGGGTGACAAAGATATGATGATAGCTTAAAGAGGAATAGGGCCAGTGAGGAAGCAAAGGGACAATTTAGTGAAATATGGTAGACAAGGGAGAAAAGAGCCCTTGTGTAATAGGCAGTCCATAGTGAAAAGATAAGATCTTTTTATCTCTTAAAAGGCTTCCTTGAGAAATGATAGTCCTTTATTAAGTTTCTTGTTGATAGTCCTTTTTTGGGAGATGATAGTCCTCACAAATAATGTGTCTAGTAGTGGATAGATCTTGCACTGAGATTGATCATGAGGAGAATATATGAGAAGAATGGTCCAATCATAATAGTATGTCATTGTTTTGAGTTTAGAGGCATGATCTATGGTTGATGAAGAAGGACATCTACTCTAAGAAAGCATGAATTTTTTTTTTTATTCCTTGTTCATCACTCATGTTTAAGAAAACACGCACAAGAAGGGCTACATCCAAAGATAATGTTAGTAGAAACTGTTGAAAGATATGAAAAAGGTATTCAAATAATTTGAACTAAAAATAATAAGCATGAGAATGTGGAAAATACTCCACATTTGGGTGATCCCACAATACTGGTTTACAATTTTTGGTCAAATTGGACATTGAACTGAATTATTTTAACTAAATCTTCACTTTCAAGAACTTATAATGGCTAAACCGTGAGGAATTTAAAGATGATTTAAACTAATGATTTGTGAAATTTTGTCTGTAGATTCTCTATATATTTTTTTCAAAATTTTTGGAATCAGATTGCACTTCTTTTTCCATTTCCCTCAAAAACTAGTTTTTAATAGTAAACACCATTTTTAAAGAGTGACGTTACTGGCTAACACATAAATTTTTTCTATGAAGGATAAAATTCTATATATATTTTTAATTTAGATTCATAACTACGATATCTAGTGCATGGAATTGGTTTCATATCATTTCATTAAATATTTTTTTCTTAATTAAGTTTCAAAGTCAAACCAATTACAATTTAGAAATGATTTACTAGCTAAAACATAACTTTTTTTTGTATGTATCGAAATTCTTTTTTTTTTTGGTTGAATCAAGGACATCAATATCTAGTGCACTGATATTTTTCAAATTTCTTTTGATAATTTTCTATTTTTCCACATGTGCAAAACAAAGAACTTGATTTTTGGTGAAAAACCTACATTCACAAGAAATTAAAAATAAATATAATAATCAAATTAAATATATTTAAAATTATACTTTTTGGGAAGCTTATAATAAGGAATACATATTTAATTTTTTTTTTTTAAATGAATTCATTCGATCCCCCAAAAGGTAAATCAAAAGTGGTTTTTTATCAACATTTTGATAGGTTTAAAGGAGACTCTGCTATAGGTATGGTTTAAAACTAGTGGGGTTCTATCCTAGGGGTTTTGATATAAGGTGGTTTGATCAAGCCCTCTTCAAATTGAATCCTTTAAATGGAACTTTTCAAGGCTTAAATCATTATATTTTCTAAAATATATGATTTCAACAAAAATTAGAATGTCCCAAAAAGTGTAAACCACTATTGTGGGATCACCCATGTTAAAAATAACAAATAAAAAGAGCACATGAAGATGATAGTCATGCTTATGAGTCAAACAAGCCACAACAAAGGAAATTTTGACAATGGAAAATGAACATAAAATAAGTTGACCATATCTCCAAAGGCATCAAATACATCTTAGAGTGGGGTAAAAGCAAGAAGTTGGGTACACGAAGAGGGGAAATTTCGGAGAAAATAAAAGTTTTGCAGGAAATGCATATGCATTTTCAAAGAAACGCATACATGTTACAAATCGGGTACCCAAGCTTGGATCCAAACACGTATGTGTTTAGAATCGGGTACGCGAACCTAAAACGCGTATGCATTATGAAACACGAATGTGTTTTGAAACGCATACGTGTTTCACGAAAGTATTTTTTTTTTAAATAAATGACTATAATTCATTTTCCACCATTCTAATCTGTGACCAAGAAGAAAAAAGGAGAGTGTGTACATGTTTTAAAGGCCTTAATTGAACAAAATTTTGATGCTACCTCCTCCCATCGACACTAGCGACCTCATCGACCTCCAGGTTCGTTGAATTCTTCATTTTTTTTTTGCTTTATATCTTTTTTTTTGTTTTTTAATTAGTATTCAATTTTTGTTTGTTTAGTGTGTTTTAGTTCAATGTTTTATAGTTTTTAATTGCATTTAAAAAACCAAAAACATCAATGAAACAAAGAAATTTAAATTGTAAATTGAAAACCATAAAAACTAAACCTAAATTGAACACATTTAAAACTTAGAAATTTCAAAACCCTAGAAACCCTAGGTTACAAAATTTACATAGGTCCCTAAAAACTAATTTACATAGGTTAATCCTTGGACCTAAACCCTAAAACGTAAACCTAAAACCCTATTTACCCTAATTTACGTAAACCTAAAATGGGCTATTTACCCTAAAACGTAAACCTAAAACCCTAAATTAGGGCTCCTCAAGGAGGTTTAGATTACATTTTATATTTGACATAACCTTCTTTGTATGATTTTTACTCTCACTCATGGTTCTTAGTTTATTTAGGGTAGAAGTGATGAAAAGTTCAATATTAGGGGCATGTGATATAATATAAGAGGTAAAATAAGGATGTGTAGTAAGATTTGATGACATAACATGTAGGGAGGGATCACAAATTATAGTCCATAGGTTAGGTACACTTTGGTATGTTGTTGGTGATCCACACAACTACCAATGAAATTCATAATTGACTAATAAAGGAGGTACAAACAATCAATGCATAGATCTATATATTAACCAACAAATTGATTTAATTATAATATGTTCACATTTAATATAAATTTGATAGCTAATTTTATCTCAGAAAACTTCATGATTGTATAATTTAACTTGAGAAAGTGTACCAGTGAAGTAAAATAATGTGCCTCATGTGAAACTATGTGCTTGATTTAATAAGTTCATATATCATGATGCTAGTTGATATGAGCATGTAATCACTCTATATTGATCAATGTTGTTAGCTTATATAGTGTATGATGTATTCTCTTAAAAAAACATAGAAATGCAAGCCATACTTGTTAATAGATAGACTATGTGCAATATGGATAGAGCTAGACACCTAAATGTTATTAAATCAAATAAATATTAAAATGTGAAGCATGAATGATTTCTACCCATTTCTCTTATTTGGATGAGATCCTTTTTGAATTATATAAGGATGCACTATGATCATATTTAAGCCTTGATTTATAGGATGTTATTCATAAGATCTATAGGATAAGTGTGTAATCTAATTCCTATTTTAACTCTCATGTGTAGTGGCATTGTTCTAGATTAGGAAAACTAAATGTTGTACTTTCTCTAAACTAGTGTATCAAAGCTAACTTGTAGCATGAACATTTCAATTTGGAAAATTCAAATTACTTTTTTGAGAAACTTGTAGTTTAGGGTTTAGGGTTTAGATCTCCTCTTCCTTTTTAAATCATCCAAGAGTGCTTAGAGGTCAAAATAGGTTCAAAATCCATCATAACTCAACAACTTACTTATAATTGAAATCAAAAATTCCTAATTGTTGATATATTGAAGCTATTCCTAGAATGTCACATATTTTATTCAAAGCACTAAGTTTAGGTGGTAGGGTTTCTCATTTACTTGTAAAAATTTATTCATGTGTCTTCTATATATTTTCATGTCATCAAATCTCTAAATCTAAACCCTAAACCCTAATTTAGCATTCATTTTGTTGTAGGACCTTAAAATTAAATTTGATTGCCTTTCAATTCTATAACCAAAGGTTTATTTTCTAAGATTATTTATTTATTGAATTGATCAATTGATTCCTCACTTAGTGGCAGTTAGGTTCTTTTTTTGAAAAGCCATGCGCATCTAGAATTTATATAAATATTCAAAGGAAGAGTCTATGTCATAGAAACGTTTCAAAAAATATATGATTAGAACAAAAATTGGGTCTAGGGTTTAGGGTTTAGATCTCCTCTTCCTTTTTAAATCATCCAAGAGTGCTTAGAGGTCCAAATAGGTTCAACATCCATCATGTGTCTTATATATGTTTTCATGTCATCAAATCTCTAAATCTAAACCCTAAACCCTTATTTAGCATTCATTTTGTTGTAGGACCTTAAAATTAAATTTGGTTGCCTTAGGCAACTCCACCAAATTTTATTCCCTTAAGCCATTGAACATTTTTTCCTAGTCCACCTTACTAGACATAGATCCCCTTAAGCCATCCTATCACCCTAAATCGTAAATTGATGTCTTAAGGGGTCCTAATATGACATTTCTTAAGGAGATCAAAGAACTTCTCAAAATTTGGTGAGTAGAGCTCAAGCTCATATTTGTTTATTTTGTACATTGCAATTAGTTCACTAGCATATATCTATGTGTCCCTTTGAATGTATTCTATTGATTTTTCATTCTTATCTTTATTATTCTTTGAAAACAATGAATGAGATTATAAATTTTAATGTTAGTGTTAAACTTAAATAATTTCTTCTTAACTACTTTGTCCCACTATAGAGATCTTGTGTCTCTTAGATGAGTTCTTGAGAGTTACTTAGGCCAACTTGTATAGTGAAGTTGAAATAAAGAGATTGTGTAAGAGTTATTAGCTATTTTAGGATCGGTCAACACATGTGAGAGTCATAAAAAATTACTTACCATGGTATTTTCATGCATTATTAGTGATTGTGGTGTTTCCATTTTGTTATTTCCTAGGAATCCTTATGTCTATATATTAGATTCTTGGGGTAGAAGATGTATGCAATATATTTTATAGAGTTATTCTATCCTTTTTTTTTAATAGGATTCAGATTTTTGATATCATTGTTGTATTCTATAGAATCCCTATGAGTATATTATAACCATAAATCATCTAACAATGCATTGAGTTGTGTGGTAAATTAGAGGATAGTTATTCTTGAAATAGGATTCATAAAGTATATTTATATCTCTTTCCTTCTTATAGTTGCATATATTCTTATTTCTCTCTTTTTTCCTTTATAATTGTTGTTTACATGCCAAAGGATTCTATTTTTTTTATATTGCTTCATATAATATTCTCTTTGAAAGATCGATGTGGAAATATTTGTATGTTTAGTAGTTTAATCTTGTTTTACTTTTAATTATTAAGGGGTTTGTAGGAATTTTACATAATATTTTTTTATCATATTTGAGGTGGGTTTTTTGGGTTCCATCTATTTGCATTTTATTGATCAATGGTTTGTGAGTTTTGGGTAGTCCTCCATTTTGCTTTTTAGCATAGAAATATTGTGGGAATTTAAGAATGCTTAAGGTGGAAGATCTTGGAGTTGGTGATGTGTTTTCATGTTTCATGGTTATGAATTGCAGATCTTATTTGGTATTATGAGTCTATCCTTTAAGATTATTTCTATTTTCATGTATTATGTGGTCATGTAAAATGGTAGATTTTTCATGTTGGGTTCTTGTTTTTGGCTTCTTAGTTACATGAGAAAGTACTAGTTGTTTTGAATACTATTTAAATTTCTTATGTTGGTTTCATTCTTTAAATCCATGGTTAAATAGAAGAATTGGATTATTGAACCTTCATTACATCTTAGTTGTAGAGTTGATCTCTTAGTGACCTAGAAGCTCCCAAAAAACCTTGTTCTTCTATTTGGATGTACAAAGTGATGGTTGTGGAATATTTTGGTTGCTAAAATTTCCTAGATAACCCTCTAGCATTTTTAGATATTTGTACTTGCATGTTATAGATTCATGTTGTTTTGATATGTGGGTTTTATAATTTTTGCTAATTTTTTTTTGTCTTGTATATCTATGATATTCATTTTTTTGGATTGCATTTTTGGTGTTTTCATATATTTCTATTTATAGATGTTGAAATAGAGTTAGAGATACATGTATAGTTTTATAGGTATACATGTTAATAAAAAATGTAGTTTTATAAATTTATGAAGAGAGTGTTATTTAGGATTCTTGTAGATGGAGATAGATGTAAATTTATATGTATTCTTTGGACTTAATTTGAGAAGGTTAGTTATGTCATTCTAAATGAAGAAGTATTGGAATATGCTTGGGAATTTAATTTTTTGGTGGTTTCTTGTTGTGTTCCTAAATTATGGTTACTTTTTTTGTGGGTTTACATCAAGTTGGATCTAGATTTAATATAGTACCAGTCATGAAGGATATACATGTTATAACTAGCTATCAATATTGTGTATATTACTAATGAAATATTGAATTTATATGTGGTAATACTCAAGATGTGTGAGTTGTATAATTTTTTGGTCTACCTATATGTATATAGGTTGCATTAAAATTATAGTTGGGTGGTCTAGAATAATATATATTTTAAGTGTTGATGGTGTATTATGTGTATTAGGGTTTTTATAGACTATTTAAATTTTATATAATTATGAATTCTATCAATTTTCCTTTTTGGTCATGTCACAATTAGATTTCATTACAATGAGAGAGAGATGGATATTTGAAGAATCTAAGATAGTTAGATCCCCTTAAGCCATCCTATACCCTAAATCGTAAATCGATGTCTTAAGGGGAATTTTGACATTTCTTAAGGGGATAAATTTGGTGAATAGAGCTTGATCACTCATCTTTTTTTATATTTTTTACATTGCAATTAGGTCACTAGCATATATCTGTGTCCCTTTTAATTTATTCTATTAATTTTTCATTCTTATCTTTAGTATTATTTGAAAATAATGAATGAGATTAAATAAATTTTAATAAAACCCCATAATTTCATAAATCTACTCTTCATAAATTAACAACCCCACATTGGACTCAATTTAATGTGTGTACATGCTATGAATTTTTAATGTTATGGATTTTATAATGTTATAAATCAAATGGTCTTCAAATGAAATATATTTTGAATTTGTGCATGTTCAATGTGATTTTTAAATAACTTTCAAATTGTGTGCATTATTTAATTAGTTTGTTGATATATATTTTTTAATTGTTTAACATGCAGTTGCCATATCAT
Source organism: Sequoia sempervirens (assembly GCA_007258455.2). Taxonomy (NCBI): domain Eukaryota; kingdom Viridiplantae; phylum Streptophyta; class Pinopsida; order Cupressales; family Cupressaceae; genus Sequoia; species Sequoia sempervirens. The sequence continues at coordinate 5,313 of VDFB02126848.1, read as the reverse complement.
TGCTCACATGGATCCATTGTTTAATTTAGAGGATTTTATGCCCAATCAAGAAATTCCTATAGATCCCATACATCCCAATCCACCACATGAACATAACCCTAAGCACACCTCCACATTCTCCACCGCCTAACCCCCCACCCCCTCATGTAGTTGATGAAGATCAATTAAGAGAGAATCTCCGAGCAAACCTCATTGTCATTCAAGGAAATATAGATCTCATAAAAAATGAGCCTAAAGTCCCTCCCCATCTTGCATGGTTTGCATCTACGATGCAAACTATTGTCGATTCTATTCAATCTATTGATGCAGACTAAGTTAGGTTCCATCAATGGAGAGATGAGAGGAGACAATTCTATGTGGATGGATTATCATATAAAGAAATAAATGATCTAAAAATTACCAAACAAGCCATGTGCCAATATTTTATTAATCCCCAAACAAACCAACCCATTCCACCCACGAAAAAACAAATTTCAATTTTATGGTGTAGGCACTCGCAGATAGTTGCACATTTTTGGGACAGATGGTGGATGGTGTTCGATAGTCCACCACATGGCAATAGTGAGGTGCCTTTATAATTTTTGAGAAAGTTATGGGCTGAGTTTGAGATGGGTAAAAAATCCAACTATTTTGATATGAGGTCATTTCACGGAGTTGGGCGTGGCATGCCCCAACATAGACTAGGAGCACGTGTCGATCCTCAATGACGTGCTCCAATTGCTCCTAATGTTCCTCTTCCTTCTCCTAGTGTTCCTGCTGCATTTCAGCAGCAGACCATGTTATCAACATTAGGACTATTGAGTTCACTTTTAGGACATCTCACTCACCAGACTACACACATGGCCATTGAATTGGCCAATAGAGAACATGGAGGCTTGGGCTATAGGGATACTTAGACATCCACTTTAGGTGACGCACATGCATTTGGGATGGGGTCATACCTGAATTTACTATATTCTGAGGATCGTCCTACACATGTATGTTCATCTTTTGAACTTAAATTTAATTCAAGTTTGAAATATGAAAAATCCATGTAAATAATAATATCAAATTATATATATATAATATAATATTAATTCAATAAGTGTTTGGTGTAGATGCATGATCACGTGATGCCTGAAACTCAATATGATCATCGTATTCATATGTCGAGTGATGTAGATCTAGGCTCACCTAAATTGGATAGGTACTTGAACCAATATATATTAAATAATTTGTGTGGATATATATCTAATTTAATTTGAATTTGTACACATGTGTGAATTGATATATTATATCTAGATGCAGGGAGGTCATACAATACCTAGTACTGACCAACCACAAGGTACAGTGGTGAGCGCTCCTGAGACATCATCAGCTCAGGTACGTGCTTTCAAAAGTTTGTTAAGTTTAAATTAAATAGACATCATAGATCTAATTTATTTTTTTCATTTACATACACATGTGTCAATGATCTATACGAATTGTTGTACATCTATATGCAATAATTTCATGAGATACCCATGGCAGGCCACACACTTGAGACATCATTGGCATTTATGCATGGGAAATCTCAGGTGCGTGATCATGAGGTCATATCATTCAAGGTTGTAAAATTTACTTTAAATCTCTTATACAATTTTTACAGACCTTTTAAATATATATATATATATATATATATATATATATATTCGAGGTTTTCACATATTGTTTGCTTTATATGAATATGCAGGATATAGTAGATCAAACATTTGCATCTTCTCAAGTGACAATTATGCTACCCGTTGAAGAAAATGTGCTAGTTACAGATTCACATGATCATATGGTAATTTATGCATACTAGAAATCATTTTTACTATATAAATACTAGATATTTAATTAAATTTATTTTTATCTAAAGTTTATATTTTCATGTTTAAATATGTTTAATTATATCAAAATTTCTAAATAAATTTAAATCTAATTTCAAGTTTCTTGTACTCTTTTATAGCATGATGCAGGTACATCTAGTCAACATGGAACAAAGAGGAGACTTGATTTGACAGATCAGCCTAAAAGTTAGATGGTTTTATATTTTATGGACTATAGATCTCTAGTTTTATTTAAATATATGTGTTGGACTTGACATATAAATTCTATGGACTATCTATCTCTAGTTTTACTTTGTACATGTTATTATCATATTTGTGTTTATTTATATTAGTTGAATTTAATATGATGATTATATATGCAATCAATTATAATATCTTGTTATGTTCATTTTCATGATTATATGCACTCATACATTAGACTATTTATATTTTATCTAATTTTCAAGTATTACATGCACTATATAAATTCTTATCTAGAATCAAATTTAATATATATATATAATTTATCACATTGTTAGGTGACAAATTAAACATTCCTTAAATAGTTTAGATCATATTCACAAATTACAAGTAATTTTAACTATTTTCCAATTAGATAGCAAATATTTGAATCAATAAACAAAAAAACTATCTCCTTGTCTGTATAAAATGTATAATCTATACAATTGAATAATTATATAAAATGTGGTAAATACAAGACATGAAATGTATAATCTATAAAATAGGAACAAGTGACATTGAACAAACATATATAATGTATATCAAGATGTTTATTACAACTATATAATATGATGAAACATATATGTGCATGTAGATACAATTAAAACTTATCAACTTTTAGGTGAAGACCAAAAATTGACATTTACATCTAGTCTCTTGATAAAATAATTTTTCAGTTCAACAATCACTTCGTAGATCGACTTGATGACAACCTGCAAAAATAATTAATGTAAGTAACTACAATTTTTATGAGTCATTTCAGAAAAAAATTCATGCGAGAAAAGAATAGTATATAGTAAATTCCATACAAATTCAAAAGATGTTTTCCATAGGATGGATTAAGGGGACCTAAGAGGATATATAGCTTAAGAGGGGTCTTAAGAGAATGGCTTAAGGGGAGTTAAGAGGATGGTTTAAGAGGATGCATCTCATGAACCCTAGGATATGGCTTAACAGGTCCTAAGAGGATGGCTTAAGGGGATGTAAGAGGGTGGATTAAGGGGATGTAAGAGGGTGGATTAAGGGGAGTTGATAAAATGATTCAAAGGGATGTAAGAGAGTGGATTAAGGGGATGTAAGAGGGTGGATTAAGGGGAGTTGATAGAATGGATTAAAGGGATGTAAGATAGTGGATTAAGGGGATGCATGCCATGAACCTTACAATATGGTTAGCATGCCCTAAGAGGATGGCTTAAGGGGAATTTTATGGAGAGTCTCCAAGAGGATGGCTTATGGGATGTAAGAGGGTGGATTAAGGGAGTCAGATGAAATGGAATGGATGGGTGAGAATGGATGGGTGGAAGGGTGGACAGGGAGTTGATAGAATGGATTAAAGGGATGTAAAGATAGTGGACAGGGAACAAGCCAGCAATATGGATAATATGCCCCAAGAGGGATGGCATGGTGGGAATGGTGAGAGGACTTAAGGAATGCAAGATTATGGACATGTGGATGTAAGAGGATATGACTTAAGGGTCCTTTTAAGAGGATGGCTTAAGGGATGCAAGATGGTGTATTAAGGGGAGTTGATAGAATGCCTTGAAGGATGCAAGAGGGTGGATTAAGGAGTTGAGATAATGAATTTATACTATCAATTAAATGTGTATCTAGAACTATATATAGTTACCCATCTCTATATTTGAATTCCATTGTAATATATGTGCATCTCCTCTCTTATTTGTAAAGCATCTAATTTTGGGAGACTAAAACAAAAAATGATATAAAAATTTAATTAGAAATGATTAATATTAAATATATATATATATATATATATATATATATATATATATATATATATATATATATATAAATTAACTATATAAACTAGATATACTTACCAATATTTATTTACTTTGTTGTACCATTTGCATCCTCTCTCCTTTTTAATGCATTTATGATTGTCTCATGATCATCCATTGAAAGTGTCCATAAAACTTTATTAGTAGGCCTCCCTTGATATCTAACTAGTTTTATATTGGTTGCCAAAATCAAATGTGAATAATGTATAATCTTCTTGTGTCTTTCATAATCTTCAAATGCAGGCAAGCCATTCTTTCTCATCAAATATTTTTGAAGCCAAGTGCCAACAACAATCACTGAACCAGTTGGATACTCAAAGTTGTCATCATCCACTCTAGGATGTGCAAACTTATGTTTTCTCTCAACACATCTAGCCAACCAGTAATATGTCTCCTCTTCATTCCCCTCAGGTGCAACAACAACATACACATGTCCAAAAATAAATACAAAATTCAATAAAAAGTGACTTATATTTAATTCACATATAAACATCCATTCATACAAATTTCAACTCAATAAATAATGTACCTTCTTGTACAAGATCTGAAACACGATCACAATCATTTGATGCGAACACTTGATTATCTTCAATTATCATTCCATGTTGAATATTTGTTGATGTAGGTGTTAAGGCTCTTTGTTGCCATTGTTCGACCCATTCTATATTTTCACATGCCTCCCAATCACCTGCAATACAAAATTGACAAAAACGTGCCAACTCCCTTGTCCATATTGTCCATGTGTTTGCATTCGAACTCTTAAACGAATGCCATTTTGCAGATCCATTAATTGTTTCACAATCTTGTCGAAAAAAAATATCATTTTCTTCAACTAACCAAAAGAAGCATCGAATTATTGAGCTCTCACTTGTTCTTGTAGATAATTTGGTATTGCACCAATCTACAATTGCACGTGCATCTCTAAATTTCACAACATCCTCAAATTTTAGTTGCTCTCTAGCAAGAGCTCTTTTCACACATGCACCTACTCCATCGTGTTCTCCCTTACCATGACTAGCTTCAAAAAAACTCCATATGTGTTGGATATTATTTTCCTTATGAACTCTACATAACCAATAAAACATTCTAGCATTTTTGAATTGACCCGTGCAATTATCTGACCACATGAGATTTTCTAGCATTTGAATTCCTCTCTCTTTTAAATTTTTATAAAATATATCAAAACAATATTGTACAAACTCAGATAAATGTAATCAATTATCACTTACATAAAAATGGTACTCTCTCAAAAAATTTCTATTATCTTCTGTACTATCTTTTGCATGTCTATAAACAATGTGAACAAATATAGCTACTTGCATTGAATTATAATACTGTGATTGAATTTCTTCTTGTGGAGCAAGAGTATAATTTTCAGCAAAATCAACATCCGACAATATAGTTCCAATTAGGAATGTGTTTTTACATAAACAAAATTGATTATC